>CM073768.1:133367647-133513382 GCA_037158775.1 Hetaerina titia
CACTTCGTGATCCCCCGGAGCAAGTTTGAGTCGTCCCTTTGTCCATTACATGCCACCATCGGCAGTATCTCGTCACAGGGACACACCCTTGTTCCACACGACGATCGAGAGATCCTAGGACTGCATGTCATCTCTTAAGAGTTAGGACCCGTGCCGCACCACTAATCACTATTTATGGTTTACGGCACGAGAGTGCCAAAACACTCGAGTGAGCCAGTGCAGAAGGGGCGTACAATACAGAGGATGGACGGTCAGGGTAAGGGGCGGCACCACGAGGCACCCCTACGGGTTCCATGAAGCCAACACGGGTGAAAAATTACAAATTCAATACACCGGGTTAAAACATTTCTATCCGTAGTTATTAAATTGAGGGTAAAGGGGGGGGGGATGGCCGAAGGCTGCAGTTATTCACACAATCAGAGCCAGACGGGTAATTCGGTCGAGGGTTTTGGTGGAGGCATTCAGAGAAAGGGTACTAGGCGATGGGAATGGCCTACAATATAAACTAAAGGCGCCTAGGGATCACACAATACAACGTACTCTTCCACGGGCGGGGTACTGTGCGCAATGTTCTCCCTGCACATGGAACCCAACTGGTGTCCGGTATACCACTGAAAAATTTCCTCACCGCCGGGAATCGAACCCTCGGAATGAGAAGTGAATTCACTAGTCTTCCCACCGAACCGCTTGAAGCTAGCAATTTGAATCAGACTCCTTTATTTTATTTATATTTCAAATATGGGTTTCCTAATTAATCTTTGAAGGTGAAATGGACCGAAAGGAAAACAAATGAGGTGGGTGAGGAGAGGGGTCTGTTGGGAGAAATCCTATGGAGGCAGGAAAAATGAATGAAAGGCGTATTGAGCGGCAGTGGGATGTTGAAGAAGGTAATAGAGGGGAGAATGTTGGGCAAACGAGGAAAGGGACGGAACAGGATAGCGATGTTGGACGGGATGAAGGGAGGAAGGAAGTACACAGAAATGAAGAGGGGCCTGATGTAGATTATATTGCTCGATTGTGTTTTGTTTGGAATCCCAAGATATTTATTTGATAGTTGTGTCCATCCAAAAACCCAACCTAACCGGTAGATTACCTTATAATAAAATTAATCTTTCCCAGAAAATGCTAAAGCATTGCTCATAATTGATTTTATCGTTACTCATATTCCCCCTGGATATTCATGAATCCTTACTTATTTTTTAACAATTGTATGACTATTTACATAAATGATTCTAAAGTTTCATAGGTTGTATTTTACATGTTTCTATCTTATAGGTCTTTGGATTTTGAAATCACATCATTTCGTATTTTACAAGATAGAATTCTTTAGAATCTTGCTTTATGAATTCGTCGTCTCTCTTGCGTGAAATCTTATTTTTTAGTATCTTCCTACGCCATCTGCAATCTCTACTTCGGCCATTCTTTTTCTTAATTCCTAGAGGGTAGTTTGCCATTAAACCGAAATGAGCCTTAGTTTCCTTCTCTCCTCTCCGTAGTCGTCATTGCCCTGCAGAATTCGATGCATGAAGTAGTCTCGATTTTGGCCACAGGGGCATTTGCCGCTCTCCTCTTCATTTCAACTAGGAATCACAGTCCAGTGACTGTTTCGGTTTTATTTCTATACAATTGCAAAGTTATTGTCATCCTTTCTTCTAGTTTTGGATAGTGTTCCTTCGTCGTTTTAACTATATCCGTGTCCAACGATTCCTTTTGTCATTCTTCTAGAACTTATAATCTCACTGAATTTCTCCTTATTCCTCTGCTATTTATCCTGCTAGAATAATCATATACGCAGAACGTTCCACTCTCCTTTCTGGGAAAGTTCTGCCTTATTCTTCCTGTCAAAATTTCGAATTTAATTGGTGGTAGACCCGCAATTACACAGAACGCTTCATTTGAGAGGGAGGTATAACTCCAGACTATGAATATTAAGTCGCTACGCTGAGGTCCCTTTGATGTTCTGCTATTATTAATTCTTCAACTCCAAGTTTATCTTTTATGAAGTGTAGTATGTGTGTTGCCACTGTCACAATTAAAACTGAGCAGAACAGAAGCCGAGCGACGGGTGAAGTCCCACCCGTCCCCGATCTCCTCCACCCCAGAAGAGTGGTCACCGGGTTTCGCACCCCGGGCATCCGTCGCGGGGACAGCCGTCGGTCGCCTCCTTCCACCCCACGTAAACCAATGGCGGTCGTCGTGGTACTCGGGCGGTCCCGTGGCTGCGCCTTGTTTCCCTACCCTTCCCTCACCCATGCTCCCCCTGAGTGTGCGGGATGGACCCCAGGGCGGGTCGACCGGCCCGCCGCGAGGGAAACGCGCGCTCATCCCTCCTCCGTCCCGGGCGTCGGTGTGTTTTTTTCATATTTTCCCGGGCCTCCCTTCGCGGAACTCATTCATTGGTCACGTACAATGGGTTTTTCATATTTTATGTGGAAGGCATTCAGCGGCGGTGGTGAGCTTGTCCTTTCTCCTCTCGTGGAAGCGGACCCCAGGGATTTCGGAAGAGGCGCGGGGAGGGGGACGGGGTGGAGGAGGGTGGGGAGGGAGGTCGGAGGAGTGGTGTGGACGACCCTCTCCCGTGGGAAGGAAGGAGAGCGAATGGAGCAACAGAGAGGGATGGGGGTGGTGTAGGGGGTTGTGGGTGGGTTGGGGCGAGGGGTGGGCGTGCAACCCCCCGCCGCCCTCCCTCCAATTATCCCCCCGCATCGCCCCTTTTGAGGGCCCGGAGAGAGGGAGAGGGGCGCTTCGCTTCTTCCCTTTCGCCTCGCTCCAACAAGTCTCCCCTCCCGCACACCCAACCACCCCTCCCCCTTCGTTCATTCTTCTTCGCTTTCCCGGAGGATGAAGAGGGAGGGAGGGAGGGGGACCTCCTACACACACACACACGCACACATTGTTTCTTCTTCCATCGCACCGGGTGAGACGGTGGGTGCCTCTCTCATCCCCATCTCATAATACATAATGGCCGAGGGATCTCCCTCCGGCGGCGGAAAAATGAAAACGCTCTTCGCCTCCTCCACAAAACCCGACCTCCTCCCCCTCACGTCGTCTTCTCAGCTCCTTCCATCCTCGTTCCCCCGCACCCCTCCCCCCGCAATCGATACAAAAGTCTTGTCTTGGCCGTTGAGGGAGACTGGATAGAAACGGGCGGAGGAGGAGGAGGGGGAGGCATCGCTCTCTCTCTGTGCCTGTTGCTCTCACGGGAACATTTCCCTCAAAGAAGTTTCATTCAAGAGGTTGTCATCGAAATTTACCGGAGTGCACGTGAAACGTGTACCGGGGCGAGCGGAGGAACGGATGGATCTTTAAGACTCGATTCCGACCAAAAGGATTTCTGCAAAACTCTCGCCGAGGATGGGAAATCACGAAGCGTCCTAATCGGGCCCAGCAAGGCCTTCGTGGACCTTGCGCTGATGAAAGAACGCTCACTTACACAGTGGCCATGTACAGTGAGGTGATAACATTACAGAACTACACATTCCGTTCCGAGGCAAACAAAAGGCTTCCGATCACGTGACTCGTATGCTCGTATCACTGTCGAACTTTCAAATCGGTTTGACAGCCGCCTGGTGGGTTATTCCCATGACGGACGATGTAGAATTTACGTTATTAATTTAAAGTTTTATTGCTATTTTACGTTGAGTGCACGCCGCTAACTGTTAAGAAAACATTAAAAAGAGCCAATTAGAAGGAATTTTACCGCAATCAACCATTCTTGATCCGGATATTACTCGTGCAGCAAAAAAAAAACCGCTACAGTGCCTGGCGTGTCGCCATATTTTCTTTGTTTCGTTTCCAATTTTATTCGGTCATGATCCAGCTGAGAAACCCTCCGGTCTTTTTTTTCAGAAAACGAGTTTAGGTGAACACAGTTCGCTGGAAACCATAAAAATCTTATACAACCCTCTTCCTCGAAGGTCTTGGTCGCGACCAATCACGGTTTCACGACATTAGTCGTTTCTCGAATGATTTTACGAAATGTTTCATGGAAAGTTTTACCTTGGGCAGCAGGCATTAGCATCTTCCTCTGGAATACGTCGACCGCCCTTCCTCCTTCGAATATCCCCTCCGCTCCTCTTCCTTCCCCCCCAACCCGGCCATCGCGGTGGGTCGAGAGATTAGGTGCCCGGGGCGTTTGCCGCCATTCCCTCCATCTGCCCCCGCGAGAGCCACCCCTCCCGCACCCCCTTTATGAGGTGAAGGGTGCCCGAGGCAGTCGGATGGGTGAGGGAGGAGTCGTGGCCTCGGAGGACACCCCTGTCCCGCCGTGTGCGACAAGACGGGGAAGTTTTCATCCGATTTCCAAACACTTCTCATCGGGGCGTGGTCGGGGACCTAGCGAAGGAGCCAAACACGAGTCAATCTGCAGAGATCAGTGCGATTCCGATTAGCCTCCAGACCCCTTTCCAAACCAACTAAGCCTTTTCAGGGCCACTCTCGCAATGAATCTGATGCCACCAGACACGTCGTTGCTTTGGATCCAGCGTCATATTTTTCCCTTGAGGTTAACTTGAAATGGAATCCATAAGATGCGCATCCACAGTATTTCTTATCCTATTCTTGCTGCACAGACTCACCCAAGCCAACACCAGACCAACCTTAAGCTCATGAAGACATGTTTGAAGAGGTAGGAAATGGGGGAAATGAACAAACACTGATACAAACAGACAGCGCTGATGTCCTCCCGGGACTATCTATCGTAAACTCAAACTAGGTACCCTATCTCCGTCCCTTCTCCCAAGCATCTTCCAATTGAGTTGTGCCCCAAAATCTGTACTTGGATAAGCAAAATTCATCCGAAATACTATTTATTCCATAAGGATCACTGATATTTTCAGACGATGGAGCATATTTAATAACTTCATTTCTTTGTTCGTTTTAATCGCTCAAACGAACTAGTTCATATTTTTTCATTTTGTTTACCAATGCTATTTCCATGAATTATGCCGTTATACTATATTTTGTCTAGATTCTCTTGGTACTCCCACATTGAATTCGTACCCGTCCTACTGAAAATATCTAAAATGACTTTTCTTGTCAACTGTAGAAATTCGACAATAATGCCTTTTGAATTGGATTGCGTGTTCCAATATGCCGTGTATTAGAGGAACCATGTGTGAATCATATGGCATTCGTTTGGGCAAAGAGAGAGAATCGGCGTGGACAGGGATAGGGACAGATATTATAAGGAGAGATGTAATGCGTTCTCACCGAGACTTTTTAAACTTCGTGGTTGGGAAATTGTCGGGTGGCATGAGGAATAATTGAGTTGGGAATATAAAATTACGAGAAACTAATTAAGTCCGTTATGTGGGTGATACAACAGTTTTTAGGCAGGTGGTCAACGACTTTCAGTAATTGTTTAATGCATTGGAGGGCCAAGGCGAGAGGCATGGTAAGAGGATTAATCCCAAGGAAATCAAATTAGGCAATTCCTGAATCAGTGCGAAGGTTAATTTAAGCATAAAAACTAGGAATGATTGCTAGAGATGGAGTGATAACAAATTAAAACTCCAGTTTTCATCGAAAAAAACAATCTTATTTCCAATTATCACACCCCGTCAAAGCTAACTAAATTTCGCAATACAGAATGAACCCAGTTTCACCGATCGCCAAAAGGAAATCTTGTCGTATATTGTGAAAAATATGGAAAAGATCCAAAGAAATAGCTTGCAAGATAGTTAGCAAAGTGGTACCACTTGAAAATATTTGTTATATTCCTAACCTTAGAATAACCATAGGGGGAAGTGAATTTTAGTATTCACAAATTATGTGTAAGGGAAGAAAGCTATCCTCACAGATTCGGAGCGGCCGTATATATTAATTACGTGGTTTGATCTTGATTCCCTCGTTGATACTGGTTTTGACATTTGCAATTCAAAAATTATAGAAGTTTGCGGTAATGCTCGGGCTGTGACAGTTTGTTATGAAACAAAACCTGGAATCAATATACTGTCTTAATCTAAAATCAGGCCTCCGAGGTTGCACTTCTATTGAAATATAGTACACACATTGAAATAGAGCAGTACTTAAATTCAATGCCAATAATAATGCGATTTGAGTCATCAAACTAAGAGTAATAAAGAGCTTAGATCTTAAAACCTACTCATTATGGTTCGTGAATACGTTCGTTACTCGCTCTGACATTTCTCAGGCTGCGAATGGGCTTCATGATTAAATTTCCTATTGGTTCATTTTTTTAAGCATGACTTGTTCTCCAAGATTCTGTAGATCATTTTTAAACCTCTAGAAAGCATATGTTATCAACAAAAAAGAAAAAAAATGAATAATTTATCTGCGAAGAATGCGACTAAATAATTTCAAATTTGAATAATAAGGTGAAGAATTCTAAAGAATTATTTATCCTCTAACTTCACGAATAATCATTCTCGTCCACTGCCCACACTGACGGCTGCGAGGATATATAGCAATAGATGAGCGACAGATGCGAATGCACCGACCGAATAAGCAAAAGCCAATAAGCCAATGAACCCATGCTTACCGGAAATCTCGCTACGGCGAAATGTCGACTCAAATAAAACCACATCATGTCCGTTTTGGAATCAATTTTAAAACAATGGCCTCTTAAAGTTTTTAAAAGCATTAAATTATCTCCGTACATGACATAATAGTTTCGAATTAAGATCCAGAGGAAAATATTTGTGCGTTTTTTACAGTGGTATTCCGAAAAAAATGGTGCTGAAAACAAAAGGTCGAGATTGGTGTAAAATTTATATTGAAAATGCTTGTAGGCTATCCAGAATCAAGCATCGTTCACTGACGTACGCGTGAAGGCTAGATATCAAAAAGCGTCATGAAATGTGTAAGCGGTGGCTATTTTTCGTTCCTTCTCCTTTATTATCCCGTGATATTACATTTGAGTATATCTGTGATATCCCTGGAGATGTAGGGCGCATATAGGAGGCGTGGGGGAGTGGAAGAGGGTCCATATCCCCTAGGGGGGGCGCCGTGGAGGACAATGTGGTGGGAGGGTGATTGTGGGGGGCGGGAGGGAGCAGCGCGGGGAGAAGGGGAGCGAGGCCATTTCGCCCCGATGCGGCGGTACACGAGGTCGGGATGGGGTTGCTTACAGCCGCGCTGGGCTGGGGGGCTCCCCAAATGGTTAGGGGGGTAAACCCCATCACCTCCGCTTGGTTCCTTCTCGCCGATATCGATACGGATTTTGGAAATGATACTAACAAATATTTTACTACCTGTCATTGGGTAAATCAAATAGTAAAGGTATCAAATTTTTCGGCGCATCGCATCAACGTGAACAGTGCAAAACATAAATTTCACATAGGATTTCATGTTGGTTTTCAAACCTTATAAAAATTTCTGTTCAAGTCATTGAGGGTAAAAAAAATCCTAAAACTAAACTAATACTACACTAATTTGTAATTAATATATTTACGATTTTGAATGTTCCTAATATCCGGGTATGGAGTATGGCCCATAATAAAATAACTACTACATGTTCATTCATTCCAAAGTATGAATTTTTATGTATCTTACACGCTGAACATATATTATTTATTCCTACTTCTTTTCCCTGACGCCATTTTTCTCCATCGTCCACTTTCACGGTGTTTTCTTTGGACTTTGAACCTCAAGTTATTTTTAATATTCAATCACGGACATTTATTTTCTCCCAAAGCAAGAATTTTGCATTATATATCCTGGTAAATAGCCCTGGCCCCAAAACATGTCAAAATCCTTGTCACTTCCGACTATCTATTTCACATTAGCCTCGCCAAAATACGGAGTTGTAAATTAAAAAGTAAATTTTCAACTCCAGCCAAAGTGGTCGCCAAAAATATAAAGAATGTTGACATATGACACGGCTTTCATCCGTGGAATGGTAATATCTCTTTGGAAACACTCCTCATCTATTCCCTAGAGTAGGAATAAATAAATTACAAAATTATACGAGCCTTCAAGCCATTTCGTGGTTATCTTTTCTCCAACCGAAGATATCCCCTGGCACCTCGTGATTGTCTCTCTTATTGGTAGAATTTGTTAGTCGAATTTCATTGGTCGAAAGGGCAAAGCACTTCGGATCAGGAGTAAAATTCTCGATTTCGGCGACGTTCTCTTCGCCATTCACAAAAAGTCTGATAGTATTGCATTTGGGCTCGAGAAATTACATCTTGCAGTGAGTGCGGGTAGGCAGGCCCGTTCATCGCCGAGTAGGCACAGACAGCATCCTGTTACGAAGTGGTCACCGAAATAACGGATAGCCGCTTTGGGGAAAATTATGTATTCTATATGTATACAGTGAATTTTGTTTACTCTTTACTTACAATTCACTCTAGAAGAGTCAACTAAGAAACAAGTCAATGTGGTGGTAATCCGTAAGTGGTGGGAAATCAATAGGAAATAACCTGGAACAGAATTGTTTCCCGAGAATTGAGGGGAATGTTGAGGTGCAGAGAGGGAGGCCAATGGTGGATTTTGAGAGGCCGGCGATGGAAGACGAGAGCTCGAGGGACGATGAAGGAATGGAGGCCCAAGCGGGGAGGAGGATTGCTGCTGAAAACCAATCCCTGGACTCATAGTCCAATGCGACAATTGCAACGGCTGTGATCTATGCCTGCATACCACCTGAGAAAATAATTTTTGCAGCCTAATCTAATGGCTACGTTCGAGTATAAAAATTCTCTCAGCCTCCCGGCTCGACCTGCGGAGGGGTTATTGCGGGAGTGGAGGTCACCAGTGGCCGTAGGGATGTACGCACGTGGGCGCTCGCGTGCCCTCTCGCAAAAACATTTCCCCTCGCCCCTCGGGGCGCCGAGGCGAGAGTGGAGCGGGGGGGTGGGCGAAATAGTCGGATGGACCGCGTGCCAGGATGCCCTCCCCCGCTTCTCCTCCCACCCCCCGGGTCGGCTGCCAGATAGCTCGGAGTAAATTGGCATCCCTCGGCCGCTAATGAAGAAGGATCGTTTCGTTTAAATCGTCGACAAATAATTGGCAGCTCAATTACCGAAAAAAAACACGGCCAAGTGTTATTATTTCTGCGCGAGAAAACCAATTCCCGGGAGGACGCCTCGACGGACCGAGTCCACGTCTTGCTTCCGTCCGGCCCCACGATCCGCCGCCCGTCGAGGGCTGGCTTGGGGCGCGGGGTCTACTTCACCCTGCCGCGGCACCCGCTCTCCGGAGCTCTGGTGAAAGATATGGTCCAAATTTGAATAGCCGGTGACCGCGTCTCTTGAAGGACTGGACCGGTGATAAGATATTGGCAGTGTTTCAAATACGAGGAGTTTGCCCACTTATTCCCAGCCAATTAGGAATAATGTTCAAATGCTTGAAAATATATCCGTGTGAAATTATGAAAGTATACATTCAAGAGGACACATTAACTTAACGAAGGTGATCACCCCACACTACGATAGGTGCGCGCTCTAAGAGCGGATTCATCGGGAAAATGTTTGGGCGCCCATATTCGATTGTACATACCTGACTCCGATAGAGCGAAGGACATGGGTGCTCGCCTGCGCAGCGGGTCGGCGAAGCGGTGGCCCCTTCGGAACGGACGCCACTCTGGCCAGACCAATCCTCATTCTGTCTCGCAGTCCCTACAGTCTACGACGTTGCTCGAAAACGTACGCCATCATTACAAGTTTTATCACGATTGAGGAAATTTCCTCAAGTTTTGCATAAAATATAGTAAAAATCAACTGCTCACTACTTAATTTTCGGAATACTATGCGTGTGAAATACTTGTTAATTTTCGAAACACACAATGAAATTTCTCGCAGGTATACAAGTAATCTTGTAATTCAGAGGTTCACCAACTCGACAACAAAACGATCAAGATTTGCTTACCGTATAGGGCTTACAACATTACGTTACTGACCTAAATGGAGTCAGGTAAACCATATATTTAGTCCCAATTAATCTAATTATAGTGTTCGTTATAGATTGAGAACGTAAATATTAATTATTTAAATGATTTATTATTTCAATCTTTTTGTCTGCATCAGTCACCTGCATCTAACATCAACCTTTTTTGATGGAAACTGAAGAAAACAAACCTTTCCATCAAAGTACCTAGATTCCATCGTTTTCAATAAAATATATAGTTTAATGATTTGCTAGTATAATCCATCCTGTGTAGGTAAGAACACTTTCCATTATGTTTAATTCCATAAAATTTCACTGTCATTGAGTGGACACAGCATGGAAAATTTGACCCGAGATACTCTGCGTGTTCCCTTTGATTCGGGTACATCGTGTGCAACACACGCATAGAAACACCGCAAAACACAACGCACGTAACAACACGGGATATAGGGAGTTGGCAGCACGAAAGAGTCCATCGACGGCCCGGTCGTAAAAAAACCCGTTTCCGCCGTCCCGGGCACCACATTCGGCGGCCACTTCCGTGGAGAGGGGAGGGCCTTGGATTTGGGAGAGGACATGAAAACGTACGTATACGTATTGTTCCGCGTCACCCTGTTCTAGCTAGCGATAGGAGCTGGCCGCTTATATGGCCGTATAATAGCCGTTACTAATCCGTGAATCGTCTTGAAAATAATCCTTCCCTAAATTTGAAGGAAAAATTTAATAGCACAGTGCAGATGTAAAAATGATGTACTCAATGCCACTGTTTATGTGATGTTTATTCTTATTGGTTTATTTTTAAGATATTAAAAAATTCACCCGAGCGATATAAGATATGAAATATTGCTCAAATATCAGAGAAAAAAATTGCGTTCGTACTATTTTTCATGACTTGGCTCATTGCATGGTCACTGTAAATAATATAATAATCCAGCGTGACATGGATTCTTTTCGCGTCGAAGGATCGCTAAACAGAGAATTATCCCCGCCTGTCTGCGATAAACAGGCGTCTCCCAGGCTATCGGCACACACATTTGTGGCAGGAAGATTTCACGTTTGCTTTCGTTGGCGTTCTATCACCCGGCAGCCACTCCATCCATTCATCGCTCAATCCTTCCGCGATTGGCATGCGAAGGCTCCCGTTCCATGACGAAACCAGGGGGATGTGGATGCCCAACGAAGAAATACTGAGGCAAACCCAGAAAATAATCGAACATAAGAATGAAAATGCCGTGAGTAGCTGAGTCTCCGATGAGTATAAAGCTGTTTTCACAGCAGTCAACCCGAAGGTCGGTTTTGTAGGTGATGGTAGAGTTCACCCAATACTAAGCCCAACGGGGCATGAAATTCACAAATCAGGGTAGGGGGTGGGGGCAAGAGCCTTTCGGTTTCCCAGGAAGTTCCGGTACCCTAAAAATCACACAGTTCGAGTGAAGATGAAGTTGTCCAGACATGCCAAGGTGGACAGGTGAATCAAACCTGCTCCATATTCGAGTGTCTAAATTAAAATTAGTACTGTAAGTACGACTTGGAGAGCTTCTATTATCCTGTTTGTGATAATAATCAGGGTAGGCTGAAAACTGATGCCCACATGCTTGTAGACCACAAAAAATATGACCTCCAGAAGCACTCATAGTGGCATGTGGAAGTAACATTCCCCTCCACACGCATGCTCAGATTTGAGGCCGTTACAGTCATCCAGTGTACTTAAGTTTTCCGCCTACCAGCCAGTAATATGCGACCGGAAGTCACCAATATGCAAAACAATAGAGGGCGCGTAGCAACACCCGGGAGTGCGAGACGAAGGTTTGATTTTTCCGTTATTCGAATCCTGAAAACCGATTCTACAGTGTTCTCCGGCGGAGGGAGAAGGGGGTGGGGAGAGGAGAAGGTGGGAGAAGGAGGGGGCGGGTGGAGGGAGAAAGGGGAGGAGGGTGTGGGTGGAGGAAGGGCGTGTTTCATTTCTATCACTTCGATATCCTCGTCGCTCCCAGGAGGAGTCGCTGAACCTCGGCAGTAACGACGATTTGTGGCGTCACAACCAATACGCCAATGTTCGCACGTCCTTGAATTGCGTATGATCAGTCCTACGAATCGTCAGCGCCGATTGACGCGAGGACATTGTGCAGGCTCCACGACGTCGGTCACTCGCGCAATGAGAACCCAGAAATATGCCGCCGTGGACGATTTCGAAGTAAACACTTTCCAATCCCATCATCCCGGGCACTTGCGCTCTAGGAGGCCCCTGAACAATGGCCCTCGGTGATGGGGGAGTGGGAGAACTGGAATAGTAGCCGTCAGTCGGGCGGGGGACACACAAACACAGAGAGAGAGAGAGAGACGGGAGGAGGAAGACGGACCGCATATGACAAGAATACCTGGGGACCCTTCCCCCCATCCGCCCCCTTCCCCTCCATCCTGTCCTCCGCGCCCTTCCCTCCCCTTTTGCCTTGGCAAGGGGGATGGCGAACGACCCTCCCCCCGCCGGAGAAACTGGAATGGTGCCGCGCCGATGACGGAAATGTGGGAAAGAGGGGAAGGGGTCCGTTTGGCATTCCTAAGGGGGGGAGGGGACCACCCACGGAGTGGCGGGGGGGGGGAAGGGGCCTCGGGAGGGGGGAGACACGCCGTGCGATTTGTGATTCCTTCATCTCGAGCGCCTCTTCCCCCCTCCCCCTAGCAGAGACAACTCCCAGGGGGTAGAGGCGGTGCTAACGTATACTGAGGAGCCAAGAGGAGGCGCCGGGACACACGCGGAGCGAAAGGAGGGGGGATAAACGAATGGTGCGGTGCGTGCACCATTCGTTTATCACACGCCGCCGTCGCGTCGTGCGGAAGCCATCGCTCCCACCGACACCCTTTGCGTCGCGCAACGTTTTTATGGGATATCTTATGTCAATTATACACATATGTCTACATATATAGATATGTACGTGTGTGTATATATATATATATATATATAAAAGAATATATATGTATATATATATACTATACATATACACATATACATACATATATATATACACATACATACATATATATACATATACATACACATACATACATATACACATACATATACATACACACACATACATACATACATACATACACGCACATACATACATACATACATGCACACATACACATATGTATACATACATACATACACGCACATACATACATACATACACGCACACATACACATATGTATACATACATACTTTTTAGAAATAGGTATAAGGAAAGGGGATAGGAAAACACATAAAAGGTGAACACAGGACATGTGGGGAAGGCGGTTTTTGAGCAGATCACGAAAGTAAAAATATTTCCTTATCCGGGATTTGAACCACGGGCCTTCCACTTGCCGGGCGGATGCTCTGCCACCTAAGCTAATAAGGAACCTTGAGATCTGCGATCTTATAAAGCGCCAAAGTGCTCCGATATATATTGCCCGAGAGATGGCGTTATGGAGCTGTTTCACCCACCAAAGGAGAAATAGACGGGACACAAGAAGGGGAAAGGATAGTAGAAAAGCATTCATACGATCTTATAAAGGATAGGAACGGTGCGTTTCATGGCACGCATAGCCAGAAGAAGAGACGAGCCACATTGGCCAAACACATATTCAAACTTGAAAATGCAAGTGGAAGGCCCGTGGTTCAAATCCCGGATAAGGAAATATTTTTACTTTCGTGATCTGCTCAAAAACCGCCAAAAAAGTTTTCTTAGCACTTCGAATCCGTGAAAATCGACGTCTGCTACTGAAGTGACTGCATACCTGATAATAATTTTGAGTATAAAGGCTACTGTGCATAGGTTATAATTAAATATCCTGTAGGGTTAACTGGTAAATTTTGGCAACATTCTGTTTTATAGAGATGTCTCTCTCGACCGTAATGACCCACGTCTGCAAGAAAAATGATTACTATGTAGTGATAAATTGGTGCAGCATGATTTGCCAAGCATAACGAAACAATTGTTCAAAAGAGATCTCTCCGCGTGAGTGAATCCACAAGGATGTTTTTATGGTCTTCATACTAATACAAAATTGCTTTTGGAATTTGGCCAGGATTGCCATGAAATTTGTCACGCATCAAATATGTATCTCGTATATTATATATCTTCTAAATAGAACGCTCTTCGGCGACGCACAAATATATATATATATAAAAACACAGAGATTTTTAAAACATAGAAACACAAAGAAAGGACACTCACATATGTAGTGCTGACATTCCAACGGCACGACCGTCATCATCAGAATCATAGAGTTCTGTTCCTAATTTCTCTTGAGAAAGGTGGTTGGACCACCGAAAATTCGAGAACCAGTGAGTTTTTCCTCTTTTGTGTTTTGGTTTCTGTGTTTGTTATGACTATCAGTGAATTTACATTACACGTTTGTGGGTTTTCCAAAAAAGTGTATATATATATATATATATATATATATATATATATATATATATATATATATATATATAAATCGTCTCCAAATTAACATTAAATGAATTAAGGTGAAATTTTTCATCTTCATGGGTGAATGTATCACAGGAAAAAGGCATAATCATTTTCTGTGGAAATCTAAATAAAGTGTTACCAGCGGAGCTTTATAAAAGTTTCCTCAGAAATCCGGAGGGTAATCTCAATCGGTGGGCATCTCCCGCGTCGGGGCCCACAGGGGCTTTCTTTCATCGCCTACACTCGCTCGGGGGCTGCTCTCCCCCCTCCACCACGGCCTCCCCTTCGCTCCTTCAGATGCGCACGCGAGGAAGCACTCCGAACACATCGCCGTCTCTTTGAGGGTGGTGGGCGAGCGTCGCCCTCGTCAATTCCAAGGCTTACAGCGCTGAATTAGCTCGATCAGACGGTGAGATGAAATCCAAATAAAATGATGCTGAGGTCTGTCAACTAGCCACTTTACTTCCGGTTAACTCTCCTCCCTGAAGTCAATATTTCGGCCGGTTTATCCCATGGGGCGATACAAAGAGGAGGACTCGCCGGCGAATGCGGGATTTACTTATAACTGTCGCTTCACAGTGGACATTCAATTCTCGTGCTCATCAGGCCACGAGAGCATATATGCAGTTTCTGCACGGAAGCATGAACCGAATAAGTTTGGCTGAGTCCCTTTTTGATTTTTAGTGCAAAAATGTTTCCTGGGACATTCCACGCCAGTTCTGAATAAGGTTGGACTGCGATGGACGTTGGAGTTTGATGAAACTTGGCAGTGAAAAATTAAAATGTGCTTTCAAAAAAGAAATAAGGTATCCTGACTACTGTGAATATTGAAGTAATAGCTAAACAGTGACTATCTTTAAAAATGGCGTTTTTATGAACCCTTTTTTCACACCATATTTCTTACGAATGGAGGGAGAAAGGAAGTATTCAGAATTGAGGATGGTTGTATTGTAGTGTCGGATGTCGGGTTGTGTTTCGTTAGAATACGCAAATAAATGTATCGTTGTACCACTTAGTATAGGCTGAGTTCATCTATAACCCTCCCTAAACGGTAGAATACTAATATGATAGCAGTGCGCAGGAAAATCATAAGACGACGTTTTTCCACTCTCAATTATTTTTCGAGATCATATTTTTAATTAAAAAATTAAGTTCTAAATTCTTTGATACTATTTACTCTAAAATTAAAAGTTTAAAGAGTTTAATCCTTCCTCTATTAATGTGGAATTTTTTTATTTCTGTCATACCTTATTGGAAGTACCCGTAGGTTCAAAGAAACTACGGAAGATGTCACGATAGAAACTTTAGACGGAATCATCCGTAAATATGCATTACAATGCATAAATGTCAGAGTGTAAAAATCATTCGCCTTAAAATTTCAGAGTGAAATAGAATGCCTCGGTAACTTAATTAGCTAAAGCAGTTGGCCGAGAGGCCAAGGCGAATAATTTTTATAATTTGAACTTTTTCCATTGTATAAACCGTAGGTATTTTTTACAGGTAAATATAGACTGCAAAAACACTTTTAATATCTTATTGTATATGCTAAAAAGATTTTTCTTAGTTAACCTCGTCTTCTTAATCTTCTATTCCATTAAGTAGAAAACTTAATGTAGAAAGGCACTCTCGGGCTTTAAATTTACCTCTCGTTAACTTTCTGGGACCATTTTCTCTTCTAGTCCGATGCTTTTCAAATTTATTTGGAAATAATATGGCAACCAACACTTCGCTTTTCACTTCAACACCATTTTACTGTTCTGACCTGTTTTCAAAGTCAAAATGTGAAGCATTTTATTCATTTTAATAAAAGTTAATTCATCAATACCTTTATTCGGAATCATTGACAACACATGAGGTGAGAATTTAATAAACGGCATCAAAATACAGTGAAGGAAAAAGAAATTTGTGTATTTAAATATAACTAAAACAAATTTCAGTTCTTTATGCTTTAAAAACGTTATCGAAGATTCGTCTCTTTATTTATTGCATCCGAATGAGAATCAATTACTGGCGTTTATCGCATGAAATGGGTTATTTTTTGGAAATCATCTCTTCCTTGGATTTTTTATAATTTACCTAGTAATTTCATTGGAAACCTTTTGAATACCTCTGTTGTTTTGAACCAACTACACCCGCTCGCCGCGCGTGCGATGCTCCTGCTGACTCCGAAGGAATATGAGTGGCCTCTATATCCGATATTATGCAAGACAATGGGCATGGATTAAGGGAACGAATACTTTTGAAACGATTCCACTTATAAACAAAAGGAATACTTTTTTAAGTTTCCTTTTAGGCCGTCATTACGAACAATCGCTCATCGGTTGACCTTTACTCTCGGCAAGGATTTCGGATGCCCAACCGCCTCCCCACCCCCGGTGGTCCACATGCGATCTCCGCGAATCTGTGCGCAATAACTCCGATCATCTTTCCCTCTCCGGGAAGTGCGACCGACTGCGGGCATGGGGTGTGTGAATGTGGGAGTGTGTGGGTGTAGGGGTGTGGGGGGCAGGAGGCGGCCTGGGAGGAAAGGGTAGCCGCGGCGCCGATCGGCCCTCCGAAAGCCCGCTCTGAAACGTGAGGGTGGAGCTCACGTTCCACTCGGTCGAGAGTATCGGGAAACGCACTCATTATCAGGGAATTAAGCGGCCCCACCTGCGAGGCGTGCTCTCTGGCACTTGTTGTTTTCAAATTCGCAGCTTGCAGCATGGATTCAGCGGGAAGTGTACCGAAACATCATTTGAAATTGTACTTCAACCGAGAGGCAAACAAACGCTCCACTTCCTCTGCTGCCACTCCACCTTGTCTACTGCGCAAGTTGCTCGCTACACCTATGCATAAAATCAATAATGAAAGCTCCAAATTTGTAAATATTCCTCAGTTACAGCGATCCCGGCTCTACCGACCTTTATCGTTATCACTGGAGCTGTGAAAATTTGATTCACTTAATAGGATGAGGTCTCCCCTGACTCTAATTTATGCTGATAAGAAAACTACCGAATTACTTCTAGAAATATTAAATAATCCATCCAGAGACCTAACTGAAGAACAAAGGCTTTGAAGTGTAATGTCAGCTATTCTTGCAAACATTAGTGCGTGCGACTGATTTCTGACGGGCGCATCCTGACCACAAATCCAATCCAATCAATGGGATTTAAAACCGAAATAAATGGCTGGTGGAAAAATTATGGATGAAAAATCGAATAATCCTCTGCTGGCTCTTAGTAAATAACAGCAACAAAGCGAGGGTAAATCATCGCATGAGATGGTTTTAAAGAGGGGCACACGGATGTAGCCTAATTATTCGGACTTAAGTCGGACGAGATCAGCGGATGTAGTGCAAGGCGCTACCCCCGCTCTGTGCTCTGTTCATACCGAGTAGTGGACAGCTCGAGGACCCAGCCATGGTGCACCCGGAGGAACAACTCGGGATCGAAGTGCGACCTTCCAAGCAGCAGGTGAGTCAGCAATCCACGGTAGTGCCGACATTTGAAATTATATTGGACCGAACAAGTGATCGCCACGGTAAGGCCTCGCTCAGTCGGAAATGATCATCAATTTCAAATCAATATACGTTTCCAAACACTGGATCATATTAAGCTCGTTAATGCTGTCCTAACCATCGACTATCAATTACGGTTTGCATTCTCGTAGCGAATTGAGATATTAAAGACTATTCATGGAGGCTCTCGACATCCAGAGTCATAGTACTGTCATATGTGTCACTCCTCTTTCCTATATTGTTATTGTGGTACTACATGTTTATGACTTGCCTGGGATTTCCAGAGGGTTGCAGCTGTGTGAAAGGGAAATGTGAAAATCAGATGTTGTGGTCGTGAGGGTCAACTTATCTTTTAGGGATTTATATCTAATTTGCTTTATCTACTCTTAGTGGACCCTGGCTTATGGGCATTAGTCCTCAATGTAGTAAAAATGTCACATTAGCGTCTCCTCCACACACACACCACCGCTACTCTCTTAACTCCCGGAGTAGTATATAACTTCCAGAAAACTCTAGCACAGGCAGACGAACCCTAGGTGCACCCGGAGGTCGCACTCCTGTGGACAGTATCGTTTTAATAAAAACACAGACAGTGCAAATAAGCTTGAGTAATTACTCTCTGAGTGCTCCGGAACTGTTTCGAAACATAGTGTTTGCGCACAACTTCTAGGGACACAAAAACACTTCAGACAGGGTGGGGAATGAGGGAGGAGCCAAGCGTCGCGTCGGTGGGCGCTCTTCCCGCTGAGGAAGGAACAAGCACTCCCCTTGGCGTGCGCTCCTCAACGCCGAGGAATGCTCGCGAGGAAGCGGTGAGATCGCCGTGATCGATTCGATCCAAAGTGATCGAACGACAGATGCCGAAGACCTACGTCCATACAGATTTTCGCACACCCGGATACTTTATTGCAACAACGAGGAAGTTATCCAAAGACCAAACAAATCTGGCATTTGGTGTCAAGTCGTACAGTCAGACATGCTATTATATCATTGGATTACTTGGATATTGTATATAGTGTTTTTCTTTCGTGCCTCATGACAATGTTACATATAACGATGAAAATGAAACGAACACTAGTTTTGGTCTTAGTGGTGAATTGGTTTTTTTAAATTTCTGGAGCACTTGAAAATATTTTATTTGAGAAACTCGCAATCGTTTTGATTGGTCGTTAAAATTAATTTTTACTACATTGGTCCTTCTGATTTCGACCCACCCTCGGACAAATAATTTATCATAATTGACTGCCGTCTACACATGGTTACTAAACCAACAACATCAGTAAAGGCAAAGTCATTTTTTTCATTTTTTATACGACTATTTAATTTTCGTTATTTTTTAGGTTTTTCTACTTTGTTAAATTTACGTGGTTTTTCTTATTCACGATGAATTCCGTCTATTTGGTTTGCATTACAAGTATGAAATCTTCAAAAAGTTTGAACTCTACCAAATAGGGTTCGTTTTAATAAATATCCGGCACGAAGAAGGACCAAGAGTTGAGATTTAGTCCGGAAGCTGTGGTCTCCGTTCCGTCAGACCGAGGAATGTTCGTCGATCTGGCCGAAAACCCCCAATTACTTACTCGTCCCGGCGGCGGCAGAAGTGGCTTGGGGTTAAAAGATCGCATGTTATGTGGTTGCATCAAAAATACGACCAAATTGTCCCCCGCACTCTAATTGGTTCCCCTCGGCTCTTCTTGAGCAGATAGATCCAGCTCGAGGCTCTTCTTATCGGAGGGGGAGTCTTTCCTTCCGCCGCCCACCCACTCCCCCACCTCCCTTCCCCGCCCGTCACTCCCCCTTGCTCCTCGGGGTCGGCGGAATGTGTCTGTGGCTTACCCCGGGCGGGGGGAGGGAAAAGATCCCAATCTCGGTCTGACCGCCTCTCCGCACGCGGTGGGTGGAGACATCGGACCGACCCCCTCGCCCCTCCCTGGAGCATTACCCTGCGATTCGGTCGCCCTAATGACGTCGCTTCATGGGGGCACGGTAGCCACACGCGCCACCCACCACACATGCGACCGAACGCCCGCAAACAAACAGAGTTGGGGGAACTAGAGAATATTTAGGCACACTCCTTCGCTGTGCGCTCAGCGGTATTCCACCGCTGAGAGGAGCCACAATGCGTAGACTTGCAAGTGATAGGCGAGAGAATTCGCGTGAAAGTTGAACATATGGGATTTGACGTTACCATTTAAATACAAATACGCCGAATTATTTTGAAAATTTATGCCCATAATATGTCAAATACATATTTTTTTATAATTAGATGGAATTCTATTATTACACACAAAAAATTATCAATGTTTAATTTTTGAGCTAAAAAAATAGTAAAACAGAATTGCTATGAAAGATTCAGAACTCTAATAGTGACCAAGTTCCATGCAATAAATTGATTACATTCTTCAGCGATAATTCAGAAATGAATATTACTTTTAGGCTGAATTTAATTTTTACAAAGAGAAAAAAAGTTGAAGAACGTCAAATTTAATTGAATACGAGTATAAACCATGCAACTTATTCCTTGTGATTCTCAAAGTCACAACATCACGAAACTTCCTAATATGATTTGAATGATATTTCATATTCTGTTCTCAAAAATGTAATACTTAATACACAAGAATGTAATGGTAATCTTTTGATTAAAACGCGTTATCATGAATAAAATAATTAATATATAACTTCCGCTTTATTCATTTTTCAGGCACGGACCTGAAATACAATATCAGGAATTGAAAGTGAACGGTCGTCCCTATCCCTCCATTTGAGCAATCCTTGCCCAATTTAATGACAGCAAAATGCATTTTCGGTAAAGAGTAGAGCTACGTACATTACGTTTGTGCTAAATAATAAAATATTACGTGTGAGTGTTCTTTTTATGTGTTATCGTGCTATGTGTTGCTGTCTAAGTTTTTATTCAACAGTTCCGTGTTACTTCGAAGAAATCAAAAAAATATATGTATTTATATACATATCCTCGCGCAGTCCCTAACCTGTACGTTAATACTTATTGTAATGAACTAACTCCTGCGGAATTTCAACTACAAGCATTCTGGTCTCTTATCGTTCTTGGAAAAAATGACATTTTAAACCTGTCAGTCTTGCAGTCTATCTCTCTAGTCCTATATTCGTGATACTTTCGACCGTAATACGTTGGGGTTCGTATTATATCCTTGATGTCATTGGAAAAAGGCCCATCTTTAAATATTTTTAATAAGTTAATCAATATTGTAAACGCCGCTGTGCAAGAGAATCCCAACCTAAATTGTCTAGCAAAGTGGATACGCTGCTGCGTTGTCATAACAATGTTTGACAAATCTAGCCCACTCAGCTGAACTCGATCCAATTCCGAAATCAAATTTATATTTTGAGGATCCCATATACTGGCAGCATACTCTGGGTGTGGCCTGACCAAGGCAAGGAAACATCGTTCTTTCACTTTCTCGTCGCATTTACCTAGCACTCTTTTCACAAATCCCAATTTTTTATTAGCACGACCGCATATTTCTCGATGTGCTTTCCTCAGAACAGATCGTGAGTAATTGTTACACCCAAGTATTTAAAGGAATCTACCCTTTTTTTTGTTTGTTTCACTTTGTAACTATAAGGGAGGGAATTAATCTTTTCCCAAAAATGTATTACTACGCATTTTTAAAAATTTAATTCCAATTGCCATGTATCTCACCAATTTTGAATTGCTTCTAGGTCGTTGGCTAACACGACTCTGTCTTCGTGACTTCGAATGTCCCCATACATTACTGTATCATCGCGAAAAGACGGAGCTTGCTACTAACTACGGTACTGAGGTCATTTATTTAAAATAAGGAATAGGAGGGGGCCTATGACACTTCCTTGTGGTACACCCGACGTGACCTTGACAGTATCGGATGATACACCGTCCAGGACGTCTGTTTGGACACGATCACTTAAGAATTGTTTAATCCAGGATGGCTCGAGTAAAAATAATTAAAAGCATCTCAATAATAAGAATGTATTTTGTATACATGTATGTCTTGCGTTTTATTTCTGGTATATTAGCAATTGAAATTATTATTCTTATTTACATTTCTTTACAATTAGGCTAATGGCCTGTTGGCAACGGTCCTTCGATGAACCCTTATGCACAAGAAGAATACACATGAAACAAAATGCATTAAAAAATAACGGCCCTTAAAGTTTCTCGAAATTCCCAACCGTACCTGTACCATCACATCTGGTCCAGGCACTCACCATACAACGCAACGCACCAATCGACATGATATTCCGTTCAAAGTCACGCACTGTTCTATTGTACATCATACCCCGTTCAAAATCAGTCACTGTTATGACATCACACACGTTTACAGTCCGACTTCTCACCCCTTCCACATCACGTACAGAACAATTATTTTTAATAAATAAAATAATGTAATATTAACTGGAAAATAAAGTTAGTTTCCTGCCATTCAGCTGAAGTTGAGACCCCTATTCCCTGGCCTCCTTCGAGCCCTCTCTTACCTCCACCTCCGCCGATGGGCGTCCACCCGATTCCTCGCAGCGTCCCCTCTCCCCCGATTCAGACCGAATCAAGAAGCGCACCCAGAGGGTGGGGGGTGACCACTCCGCCTCCCCCCAGCACCACCACGACAAGGAGTCCAGTTGTGAGCCGGGGACACCCACCCGCGGCGTGGAATGCAACCATGCTGTGAACTGATGCAATCTTCACCTCCAAGTCTCGTCTTCGTCGTATCGTGAAAGGCATATTCACTTAGGGTAGTCTCGTGATTTCCCAAGGGCACATAAAAAGTGGTAACCGTCGATAACTTAAAAACAATTTTCCTCTGTTTAAAAATTTTCCCCCTTGGACCTTTATCTCCTCGTAGAACGTAGCCCGCGCTAGACATCTGCCTCCCGAAATATCGTTCACTGCCTTAAGACGGAAGGCCGTACCTGGAGACGATGCGTGGAATTAGTGTATGAAAAAAAAATCAACGCTGGAGTCCACATGCAGCCGGTTAAAGAAAAATTTCATGTTGCATTTCTATATTCGTCCATCAATTATTCGCTCGGATGTTTATTATTTTATTATATTATTTATTTATTTTAACTAGAAAAATTCCACACACCGAAAACGACTGAGTGGTTCTTTTCTAATCCAAACAGTTTGTTCAGAAATATTTATGTAGCTATTTGTTTCCGGATTTTATTATACATTATGCAATCAATTTGAACAGTCCCATACAGCCACATTTGGGAAGTCTTTCTATTCGAACGAATTCTGTTCTCGTTTTTCTCCAATGAAGAAATGGAGCGTAATAGGAAGGTTTTGGTAGGATAACAATGCCTCGAGGCTTGATATCAACATTGTTTATTCAACGTCTTATTCATCCAATCCACTAGTCATTTTTTGTGTAAAATAGTTTTACGTTGCGCGTTGTTAATGGTGGAACAAACGCGAATATATTCCATTGTATCCTCTAATATTACAAGAATAAACATGGAATATCAACAACGTACAACAATTTCACACGAAAGATCCCCTTAATTCATTTAAATATGTCAAATACGGCGTTACAAGGGTGGGTCAATGCAAAAATATTTTCTCTGGATATGTTCGATTTAGCATTTAATTACGATTAAGTGGGAAAATTACGAGCAATGGATAATGGAGGATCTGATGCAAATTTATATGCTACGCAAGGGGAATTCATTGATCAGATTTTGAACTGGAAAGGTGACTTTTCTCAACGGAAAGGCATCGCAGGTGTCGAAAGGGGCGTTTGAATCTGTGCCTATCCAAATGATCCATTTGGAACTATACCCCCATTAATTACGACCATAGTTTTCACCTTTCCCACTATTGCAAATCAAAATCTAACAATGAACTTAAAAAATGCCGTTTCGTCTTCTGTATTCCAGCACTGACGACCACTCACTCATGAAATACGACGCGTGGCCTTCGAAAAACCTTCGGAACAATCCCATCCCGTTGATTTCATTTACTCGTCGGCTCTTTCTCGGTGTCATCTCAGGAAAATTCTTGTGACCGGGGAAAATCTTGAACAAATACAAGTTACCCTCGTTATCTCCTCATCCGTTACAAATTTCGATAAGGCCCTCAAAAAGCTCTGGCCCATACCGCCCACTTTTTCAATCCTCACGTCCTCCCCTCCTTCACCTCGAAGTCGTAGACATATTCATTTGTCTTCCTATCAGCAGCTCGCTTTCACCCAAATCTTTCCCAAAACCCACAACTCTGAAACTCTGCAGTCAAGCATAAACACCCCGCCCCCATTCGCTGGGGCTGTTACAAAAAAATGAACCACCGCCTCGCACTCGTGTTTTTCACTCGACGTACCTCGTCCCGACGGCACCGGGGCGACCCCTACCCCTCTTGCCCTCACCCTCCATCGTCGTCGGACCCTCGGATTCCCTCCCTCGCACCCCTT
Organism: Hetaerina titia; assembly: GCA_037158775.1. Lineage (NCBI taxonomy): Eukaryota > Metazoa > Arthropoda > Insecta > Odonata > Calopterygidae > Hetaerina > Hetaerina titia. The sequence goes on from CM073768.1 coordinate 133,391,876, forward strand.
CGTCCCCGCTCGAACGCCCTCCGCCACGCCTGCCCTCGATCTCAGGACGCCGAGGGAGCGTCTGCTCCGACAGCAGAGCAGCAGAGGCAAAATCAAGGGCCGGCGATTCAGATAGATCCAACGGGAATAAAAATTGGATCGTCTCACTCATCATGCACGGCGGCCAAGACCTTGAGGGCAAAGAGACCTTGATGGCGATCATTACTACGCCGTAGAGACGAGGACGGCAACAAATTTCAACACGTATCCCCTCCACGCACTCATTCGCCTCTTTTCGTGACTCGCGCCCGATCACGCCCCCCACCTCTAGCTTGCGTAGTATTGTGTTGACCCATGTCCTCTCTGAAGAGAGATTCTCTTGCCAAAGTAATGGCGATCAATATCCCTCAGCACTCCACTCTCAAACTCTAGCAGTGAAAGTTGACCGTGCGCGCACGACACGGCATCACAAGCATAATCACGACCGACTTCACCAGGAGTTGGTGCGGCTGAAAGGATACTTTCGGATGTTTTCGTGTCCGCGTTTCCGCCCCGCACTGCCTCCTTCCTACCGTGGCTCACAGCGCGCATAAGGAGAGAATGTTACGACTGAACGTTTCGTTTGCGTCCCCCCCAGCTTCTTCAGGTAATCCCAACCACACTGTCATGAACGCTTGCTGAGACTAGGTTTCAAGCAGGCCCCCGTCGCTACCGTGGCTCCCACTCGTTTGCTTCTCAATGAACCGGCGAGCGGTTTGCCCACGATTTTCGTTGCAAGGGCCAGTTGGACCCTTCACGATACATGTTCACTTGTGTCTTACCCTGAGAGCCATCATGGCGCGGTGGTGTGTGACAGTGGATGTCTGAATGCCAAGCTTTATTAGGTAAGAATTTAAATGCAGGTCAATGTGAGTGCATAATAGGAGTGTCTGATTGCAATTAGAATCTTCTTTCAGGGCCGCTGATGAGTTTTAACTTCATTTTGTCAGGATCGAGACTCGTGTGAGGGAGGAAAATCGGGAATGCTAATCTCTCCGTGCTGGGTCATGTTCTTCTTGTTTTATCCAGAAGAGCTGATCTGGTGAGAGCCTCTTCGAGTAAACTCAAGACACTAGGAATTCCTAATTAACACTTTCGCCAATGAATCCCAAAACTCGTCGCAATGTTACCATTTTACTTCGATGTCCCTTCTATGTCCCAGAATCCCATCAAATAAAACCAAGTTTACAAAAGGCGTACTTAAATATAATTCCAAAGCGTGCGGCCATTTACATAACTTGGAAGCAAATGCGTGCGAGAATTGTAACTGATTTGTTCCAAGTTGACTTTTAACACTATTTCTGTTTATTGAACACGCAATTAAGTCTTTCATCACCTACAAAAAGATTTTTTTTGTATTTTTTGAGGCTTCATTCCAATCCCTCCCTCCAACCCAAATCCAATTCAAATACCATCCCTCACGCCAATATCAAATATAGTTTCATCTGCGAAAGATCAGCGAACTGCGGGGCAGTGCCGCTCGCTGCCGCATACTATGATATCGCTGCACCCGCAAGCAGAATGTCCAAAAGAATCCGCGGAATAAAGCGATACCTTGGCGAAATATTGTTTGTTTCTCGATGAAAACCGGAAATCTATTATTTAAACTCTAACACCCGAATTTGGATACCGGTGAAATATGTGAAAAAATGTAGATAGTGCGCTTTGATGCCTACGAGAACAATGGGCAATAGCAATTTACGAGCAGTTTGAATGGGCCAATTTAAAAAAAAAAAGAAATGCGAAGAAATTTCATTGTTCTACCGATATGGCAGCGGGAGTAGAGGCGAAATTCTTACATTAAAAAACTTGAATTCTTTTGTTGGATCGTCGGAGATTAGAAAATATTTGTTCACTATTCAATGGTGGAGAGTGTGGTAAATAATATGTTCTAATCGGAATAAGTAGTCGGGCCTGCCCCATGGCATCCCCTTCCCCGATTGTCCCTGGAGCTAAGCGTCGTCGCGTCCACGTCCCCACGATTGGGGCATGAGAGAGAAAGGGCGCAGTGTGAGTTGGGCACGGCCGGCGGGCCGCCCGCTCCCGGTCCTCGGGCGGCCCGCACACGCTCCTGCATTCCATCATTATTCTGCCGCAAACCAGTTTTCGGTCCCCTCCACCGGCGGCGCGATGAGCAAACGACTGCACGGTCGTGTCGGAAATGTCAAGGTGCCCTTAAAAGTGTGGCGCCGCCGGCAGGCTTCGTCCGTGCAGCACACGGTGAACGCTGCCCTCAACGCGCAAATCATTCCTTGGCGCGAAATACATGCACTTCCAGCTCAATGTAACTGAAACACATTTGTCGTTGTTCACCATGTATGCGTGTCTTATTTTTGAGCAGCGTAGAGTAGCTAGATTTGTTAAGCGTTGTTTCCATAAACTGAGTAGCGTATCAAAATTATTAGAGGAGCTAGGCTGGGAATCACTAGATGAGGGAAGATTAAATTACAGATTGTATCTCTTGCATAAATTGGAAGGATGTCTTTTCAGCGATGGTGTTGAAAATGCATTATCAACCCCATCGTTCAATGGTAGATAGATAACAAATTTAAGGAGTCATTTTTCCCACGAACGATAAGGGATTAAAAATACGTTTTCGACCGTGCTGGGGGGGGGAGGAAGGTGTTTTACGTCAAGGGTAGTCTGGTGTGCAATCTTCCCCTTCGCACACCCTAGTGGGGGCTTGCATGGTGTTATGCAATAATGTTAATAATACGAGGACCATTTGTAATACGATTGATGCGATTGCAACGATTGATTTTAATATACTAATTTCATATGATAATTTATTGCACATTACTTTGTTATGGTTTAAAATTCATACATTAGTTGCGCTAACAATTGACTTATACTTGTCTAAGCATGGTAATAGTACATTGTATGAAATGCACAGGAAACATTTACATTTTATTTGCCTCGTGGATTAAATCATTCCACGAGTTCACGGCTAAATCAGTTAATGTTACCTAATATCACTAGAATCCGACCTTTCCGTTAAGTGACCGGTTTAGCAGAGTCTTTGTTAATTTAAAACCACTTGCGAACTTTCGGCAAAAGACTGCTCACTTTCCATTCCTTACCAACCAGATCCTCTACAGCTCTCTTATTACGGATTTTCATTTTATTTCAGAAAAGTTTATTTTTTCGACGAAATTTTAGGGAGTGGTGGTTAAAAGTGTTTCAATCATTAAAACGGCAGGACTCGGTTCAGTGGAGTGCCTGGCGCAAGCATTATCAGACAGTTAGATTAGAGCATATATATATATATATGCTCTATGCTCATGATTAAGTATATATATATATACTTAATCATGCTCAATCATCAATAATTTGTTCGTTATTTACGCACCAAAAAAGTCAAATAAATATATTTAGAATAGTCATATTTGTCAAGCACCCTTAGAGCGTTATATTCCCAACATCTTAGAATTTCGTGGCAGATATTTTACGTTTTCCCAAGCCGGCATTCAATTCCCTCTCCAAGTTTTTCTTAGTTAACAGGCCTGCATCAGCCCTTATTTTGTTTGCTTGTAACCTCTTTCCCGTCCATCCAAGCATTAAAAGTAAAAAGATGAGGGTGCTCATTCCTCTCCCACCTCTTTCCTCCTCCTCCATACAGCGATCCTACCTCCCGCACCCTCGAACCCACCCCCCTGCTCCAACCCCAAGGGACTGCGTGCGTGAGTGTGAGTGCCTCGTACTTACTTCTTATTATACGCGTGGATGGGCCTGCTAGGGCAATTACTGGAACTCGGATGGTATCATCTGGAGAAAAGTTCGCGGGGGCGAGAGACCTCCCCTGAGAATCACTCCACAGCTGGTCATATTTCGGCATTCTTGCTCGCGTAATGACGTCAACCGAACGGTGCCCATCCATCCATCACCCTGGCAATATTTCCCAAGACATCTTGGCGCGGGCCGCCGATTTCTCTCTCTCTCTTTCTCCCTGCACATCTCTGCTGGCAATGGATTCTTTTTCCAGCAGGATCATATATAACTTCATCATATTTATTATGAGGTCAGATAAATGCAAAACAACTACTTTCCCCCTTCTCCTTCGCCCCTCCTCGTACTCATGTGCACTTCATTTCATAAATCCAACATATTTCTGCTCGAGGTAAGAAAACTTTTCCATACCTGCATTCCCGATGATAACGTATGCACGCGGAAAATGGAATTAATTAAACAGCCTCTTGACATTAAGGATATTATTTATATCCACTTCATCCTCGTTGTAATAAATGTCCGAGGCAAATCCCATCAATTAACTCCTCCGGAGTCTCTTCCTTACCTTCCCTCTCCTCGCAGTCACACATTTGAGCGGCACTCCTTTGTTCATCATTGTCCTCGCCAGCGGATGAAATATTGGATGCCGCCGCCGCCATGGTTCGAACCCTGCTCTTTGGCGTATGGGGGGAGGGGAGGGGAGCGAATAAGATTCCAAGATCGCGTGGCCGGAAGTTATAGATTTTTTAAGAAGCGCATATGTTGGGCACTGCAAATTATGCCAATGGCGTTGCAATTTAACAGTTATGAAGGGAAGAATTTAAGATGAATGTCATTTATTAATTAAGAACTGACTTATTTTCTGGCAATAAACGCCACTAACGAGGCTAACGTTACCAAATATAGGAAGTGCAGCAATTATTTCCTCTAAATTCTTTATAAAATTTTCACTGTAAATGTCAACAATCTATTATTAACGTATGCAATTCTTAGTGAGCCATACCGCCAACCCATTTATGAGGATGAGATTAATTAGAAAAAGTAAAGAATAGCGTAACGCAATTTTCAAAACAACCGAAGACTTTCTACTCCAAAGACTTAGATAATCTAGGCACATATTCCAATAACAGTACTTATGAAGTGAGCCCTGAGGACATCCTCGCAATTCTATCTACCTACAGTGACTGCCTGAAACACCTCAAAATCTTTCAGAGAATGTCTTTTCGAATCGAGATCCGAGATTTCAAGCAAAAATAAATGCAATGATTATCTGCGACAACAATCTCTTCTGAACTTTACAAATCTTTCAACAAATGGCCAACTTAATGAAACCAACTGATGCACAATTGAATGGCAATATCACTGCTAACCTCTGTCACCTAGCATCAACTCTTACTTACTGGATGCGACCGTACGCTGCATACAGGCATGTTTCTTCTGCATGCAGTTTACAATTTCAAAACATAAAGCCCACCGGGGACTTTGAGTAGGGAGGTTAAGAAAAGACTCGTAAAAACTCTGATATGGAGCGTAGCTATGCGTAGCGTACGGTGCGGAAACGTGGTCACTGACGCAGGAGGATAGACGTAGATTGGAGGCTTTTGAAATGTGGGTGTGGTGAAGAATGGAGAAGGTGAAATGGACCGAAAGGAAAACAAATGAGGAAGTACTGGAGATGGAGAGTGAGGAGAGGGGTTTGTTGAGAGAAATCCTATGGAGGCAGGAAAAATGGATGAAAGGCGTATTGAGCGGTAGTGGAATGTTGAGGAAGGTAATAGAGGAGAGAATGTTGGGCAAGCGAGGAAAGGGCAGGAACAGGATAGGGAAGCTGGACGGGATGAAAGGAGGGAAGAGGTACACAGAGATGAAGAGGGATCTGATGTAGATTAGTTTGCTGGACTGGTTTTTGTTTGGAGTTAAAATGTTTATTTGATAGTTGTGTCCATCCGAAAACCTACCTTAACCAGTAGATTACCTAAAAAAAATAGCCCACCATGTAGACAGGCGCTGAAAACTTCTTTTGATCTGAATATTTCAGAATAATATGAAATCACAATACTTAAAATCTGATTTGAATTATTGCAATAGGGCAGTCTTTTGTCATTTTTAAACATTTCTACGTAACATGCGGGATGATAGAATAAATTCACTGCGTAATTTTTCAGAATACATTTAACATTCAAGCGGCTCTGGTTTCGCTAACTTGTGTCATTCTCAAGGCAAATTGGATGTGGTTGTCGAGCAAGTGCTCGCCCTCCATAAGAATGCAAGGGGTGGAGAGAGGGAGAGGGTGAAAGGAGGAAGGGGTCTGAGGAAGGGCATGCGAAGGACTGGGGGAATGGGGAAAAGCTGTTGCGTGATGTCGTGAGAAGCGTGTGGAGAGGACTTTGCGTCGTAAGAGATAAAAAGCGAGATGCGGATTGAAATACTACAAATGAATCGGAAATTGAGAATGACACCAGTTGTATACATATATAATTAATCGTTTCAGGCATAACTTTGTGAAATTGCTCCATTCTGAATAATATCAAGATACAATTTTATATCTTCACGCAGGAGGCATCCTTTAACGCGACCGAAGATAATGCTGCACCGGGCCTGAAGATACTGCATCGCAGTGAAACCTAGGTCGTATATTTTCTATGTGGAATTATAAAGTTTTATTTTGATGTTATTCGGAACAATCTGTTGAAATCTTGGAAATTAGATTCCAAATACGGTGAACATTAACAGCGCGATTTAATTATATTACTATGCTTGGGGATATATGACGAAAGGGTTAAAGAGAAATGTTATCTTCCGCTACTTAGGCCTCATTTAGAATATGCGGCTAGTATCCGGCATTCTCATGAAGTTGGATTGATTGCCAAATTGGATTGCGTGCAGCGTTGAGGAGTTAGATTTGTGAAACGTTGCGATGATAAACTGAATGGGGGTATCAAAATTATTATAGGATCTATGTTGTAAATCATTCACGGAGCGAAGGTTGAATAAAAGATTAAATCTCTTGCATAAATTGGAAGGGTGTCTTTAGCGATGATGTTGAAAAAGTATTAAATAGCCTATCGAACTCTTAGGAGATATCATGTGGATAAAATTAGAGAGATTAAGTTTAGAATAAATAGATTCAAGATGCCATTTTCCCAGAAACGATAAAGGATGAGAATAAGGTTTTCCGACCTCGCTGTGGGGGATATTATTTTACGTCAGAAGTGATCTGGTGTTTAATCACCTACTGCAACATACCCTAGCGGTGGCTGGCAGGGTACCATATATGAATGAATAAATAAAACTTCCAGTAGGTTTTGGGGGCACACAATTTGTCGGGGCGGCGCGCCACCCTCAGGCAGCTGTTTCTGAGATGAGGAAGCGAAACCACACCCGAATCCCACCCGGAGACTAAACTTCCGCTTTTGTTACACTTGCTTACGTTGAATTTAATGTAAATCAATCGAAAATCGCTGTAAACAGTCCCTTCTAAGACACCTTTAGGACGTTGATTGACTCGCAACGAAGTGAACGCGTCACTCTCATCCCTGAGAGCCCCCAAAATTGTAAAAAAATAGGAAGTATATTGTTTCTTTATGCCAATGAATTATGTCCAATTCATTCGTTCTCTTGGTAATTTAGAAGTTGGAGTTCACAAAATGTTTCTGCGTGGATTGTGACCTCGGGATGAAGGAGGATAAAACGAAGTCGCGGCCAATTAGTCACTGGATCGCACGAGGGCGCGGGTGGGCTGGCCGTTCCCCCCTCCCCCTTCCCGCCAGACCGCCAATCTCCCCCGGTTATTTATTGCCCGCGACGCCCCCACGGACCCCCTTCGGCCGGATCGACCCCCATCAATAACGACCCCTCCCCAGAACCCTCTCACCCTGCCACCGAGGGGATTTAATAAATTTTTAACTGCCCTCCACGGCGACCCCTTCCGCTCACGGGACCCCACCCGACCGCACCCCTTCACCCACCCAATACACAAGTTTACACCTGGGAAGCAGAGCGCTCTGCGACAGTCGGCGTTGGACCGGAGGCACCTTATAGTGATGGTTACGTAAGCGTGTGCGGAAAACAATTGTGCCATTAGTTCCAAAAGTGGGACGAGAAAAGGAGGTTGAAAGGGGTGTTTCTAGATTTGTCACAATTGGATTGCAATCGGTTATAGGAGATTACATATACTTATTTCATTTGCCGCCACAGTGCACCCAAGAAATCTTCCCCGGCTGGTGGAATGGAAAAAGGGAAATAAAAAGGTTAGTTTCGATAATGACAGATCGATCGAATTAAATTATCCACATTGCGGTAGAAAGAAGTATTTTTTAAATAATTCCTCCTATTGATTTCTGTTCCCTAACCATGTTCCATTTCAAAGAAGGATGACTTTCATAGGTCAGATGGAATTTTCCTTAAATTTTCACCGCCACGGTTCAGCCGCCCTTAAAATAGCGTCGATATGAATGGCACAGTTTCGTTTTCCACGCGTTCTGCGTTCGCGCATCGAGCTCTCGCGATTGGGATTTCCCTCCGTGGGTTCGCCTCGCACACATCCCTCGGGCGGCCTCCATCTCGCGGCAGGAGACTCCCTCCTCCTTCTCCACACCCCTCTTACCCTCCGTCCCCCGCCAGACTCCGCCTGCCCATTGCCTGGGGGCGTGGAGCGGGTCGGGGGGGGGGGGCGGGAGGCCTCGGGAAACAGGTCGAGCGGCGATACTGGAGAGGTGTTCCTTCCTCGCCGAGTGACCACACAAAAGCAAGCGGACGGACGGCCTCCCCTCGGCACCTGGCGGCCGGGGATGGAGCTCTCGAGGAGGCTGAGTGCGAGGAGGCTCCGTGCCCTCCCCTCGCTTCGCTCTAACTGCTGTTTTAAGTTTAATTTATGTGACACGGAGTTCAAAGGTCGACATCGTGTTGGGAACCTAAGGCACGCATTCGCTCAAAAGAAATCACATTTCATTACTTGGCGAGTTAGTTGTCTCTCGCGCTCCGGTTGGTGTTACGCGGTTTGAGTGGGTGCCGTTACACATCCCGTTCGAACGGTGCGTGAACTTTGACATTGGTCGAGGTACTGCTCGGTACCTTTTGCGAAAGGGCGTTTCACTTTCCTCCCTTTGCGGTGTCTTCCGTCCAGGTGCTTCACTTCAAAGCGTTACCTCCCAAATTCCACCCTTTCCACATGCACCCCCTACATCACTTGACATTTGCACCCAAGTACTCGTAGGTCCCAGCGTTCGAAATATACAATCGACTCATAGTTTATCCATCCATTAACCGATGAATTTGTTCCTTATAAATAGTACCATAATTACCCGCATTGTTATTGTATATCTGGAGGAATAAACATAATATTTGTATTCTCATTTTAAAGATGAGGAAGAATTCCCTGGCAAGACTTCTTAGGCGCACATTAACAGAAAAATAGAAATAGGAGACCACATAATTGGAGCACTCTCCTTTAATTATATACACGCGTGCGTACTTTATAAACGAGTATATTTCCATCTATCCACATAATACCCTACAAGCCACCGCTGGGGCATTTACACACCAGATACACAACATTAAAAATGAAGTTTTTCTTGATTTTTATTTACAATATTCTACTTTTACATTAATATTTACCTATATGTGTTTATATAATATATATATCTATGCTTTCCATTGTTTAAGGCTCAACTTTGTGGAACTTCATGTTCATTATTTATTTTATTAAGAACACAATGTATAAATCCACTGTTTTTTATTATCGTAGAACAACTTTTTCCTCCCTCTCTCACCCACTCCACTCTCCCTCATAAATGCTGTGTAAATGGGCGGCAGCTCGCTTTATTTTGTACCTAGCGTTGAAACTAGTTGTACGATAATAAAGAACAGTGGGTTGAACATTGTGTTCTTAATAAAATAAATAATGAATATATGTGTACATATTAAACATATACGAGAATATATTATATATGTATATATGTAAAAATATAAAAATATATGTTTGTATATGTATAATATATATGTATATTATATATATATATATAAAAGAGATAAGGACAGTAATCAACCCGAAGGTCGGTTTAGTAGGTGATGGTAGAGCTCACCCATGTACCAAGCCCGACGGCTAGTGAATATTCACACTTCAGGGTAGGGGGGTATATATATATATATATATATATATATTTCTAAAGCAACTGAAAGGAGCTGCTAATAGCAAAAAAGAACAATAAATAAGGCAATATGAGACAAAGACAACACACTCGGCTACTTAAAATGAAAAGACAAAAATAATTTTGCCCCCCCCCTAGCGCAGTTGGATACAGTTTTTCTGATCTCTTATCGTATCGCATTCTTTGGCAGCAAAGTCTATAGATTATCGATCCGCGCGTTTCTACTCAAGAGCACCCGGGTATTTATAAGAGTAACACTGATGCTTATATGCGTCACTCACAAGTCCTCAAGATAGGACTACTTCCTGATTACATAATGCAGGACATAAGATTTAATCGTTCTCTACAAGAAGATGACAGTAATGAGATTCCCAAAACCTAGTGACGCCAAGATAAACGTGTAAGTTGGAAGTAATAAGTTAAAGTAGGTTGAGAGGTTCATGTTATTATTGATAGCTATAGTTTACTGGGTTAGAGTAGGTTTAGGACCCCAAAGCTACACACTACTTTAATCCTGAGACCTAACTAACGTTGCATAGGATATCATTAAACCGTAGATTGCCTATAACAATAATTCACCGTTTAGCTTTGCGTACTTTCCACCTCCCTGAGCTCCATCCAAAATGGCTATTGTCTTTTCCTCCTTATGCCTCACTTTCCCAGCATTCTCCCCTCCACCACAGAATTCTGGATCCCATTGCCTTTCCTATCTCCTGCATCCTCCTTTCGAGCTTTCTTCTAATTTATATTTACGCTATTTTACGTGGTACCCAGCAAGGCACCACTAGGGTGTGTGGCGGGGGTGATTTCATGTAGTATCAAAAATCAGGTTTTTCTTAATTTTTAGTTACAATAGATTCATAAAGAATAGTTTAACACAACAGCTCTCACTGCCTGCCTTTAACTCTCATCTCTTTGTAAGCTCTACTTTGCAAAACAGAATTTTCCTTTTAACGCTCATACTACTTTGTAATCCTCCTTCAATATACTTGCTTAATAGATGAACTGTCCTATCTATTCCAATTTAAATGGTATTACTTTAATATTCACTTCAGTGTTCCTATATTTTGAGAATCTTAATATCCTCGTTTTCGTATGCTTAACTTGTAGTTCATATACTTGGACAATACGGGGATCTATATCTCAGTATTTCAGAAGAAAATTATCATAATAATGGGTATATTAGGAGAACCATTGCGTTAGCGACAGAAGCGTTTGCAAAAATAATAGAATCGGCACGAGAAGCAAAGAAATAAAGAAAGGAATGGTGAAGATAATAATATGAAACTAAATGGGTCTGCACTGGAGCTATGTGGCTGCGAAAACTGGTATTTGAGGCAAAAAGAGGCTTTTTAATGAGTGTATGGAGATGAATCGAAAAGGTAAGATGAACAGAGATGAAGAAAAGCATTAAATATTTAAAAGTGTCAGGCTAACAGAAGAAGAAGGCACGCGCGTTTATTCGAAAAATTCATAAAAAAAGGGCGGATGAAATATTGAAAGGTATCTTATGTTGAAGGCCATGATAGAAGTGAGAACGGTGGGTTAGCGGGGTAGTGAAAGGAAGAGAGCGGGCTTTTTAGACAGCTTGATGGCAGGCCAAAGTTACGAGGCACTGAAGGAGTGAATAATTTCGGCCGAAGAAGTCTCGCGATATATATATATATATCGCGATATCGATATATATATATATATATATCGCGAGACTTCTTCGGCGATATATATATATATATATATATATATATATATATATATATATATATATATATATATATATATCGCGAGACTTCTTCGGCGATATATATATATATATATATCGCGAGACTTCTTCGGCGATATATATATATATATATAAGGTAGTATCGATAAGGACCGCTCAAAATGTATCTTAAATAGGAGGAATACCTCTTATGAATGAACCATAAATGCCCCAGACAGGATGCTGTCCGTTCGACTGAGGGAGCGACCTATCGCTCTGCTACAAGTTTCGTGCATCGCAGTTGGTGCAGGGAGACGAGTGTTCCCGGTCTCCCGACCATGAGACCCGCCGCCGGCATCCCCCCTCTGAACCTCATCCAGATCGGATTGCCACCATCGAGTAAATCACCAGAAAAGGAATGTGCGCAAGTGAATGTCGTTAATCACGTTAGAATACTTTCGGCTAACTTCGAGAGGCCGTAGCAGTGGGAGGAGGGGAAGGGTATTTTGATCGACCTCTGGTGCGAAATAATCGGAGAGTTTCTTACACGCACTTTCTTCGGTAACTGGTTTCAGTCCCAATCGCTGGACAGGATGGTGATTTATACACTCGTTTTTGCAATGTCCTGTGACTACGCTTAATATCTCTTACGGACAAAACTTTTCTCGCCGAACGCTAATGACTACGTATCTCCCAAATCACGCAGCGTCGGATATTTTTCGCTCCATTAAACGTTCTCGCAATGGCCCCCGCTCATTCCCTCGCACTATCGCGGCCGCTTGAAATGGTTTTATTTTTTTATGTTTTCGTAGAGGTACTTCATTGATGGGCCTCCGTACCTGTAATCGCGAAGCAAAGTCCATCAAGGTGACGATCGCCAGAGTGGGATGTGGGTAGCGGGAATGGCCGCGGTGATCAAACCCAAGACTCGAGCCTCCGGCTAGCCGAGCCTGCTCTACCGCTCTCTCCACTCCTCCGCCGTGGGCGCCCGAGGGGGCGCGGGTGAGAGGTGGGGGGAAGTGAGGAATCCGGCGCAAAGGTGGGGCGGGGGGGGGAGAAGGGAAGAGAGGGCTCTCCTCCTCCGTCCTCACTCGTCACGGAAGAGTTTAATCGGTGCAATCATGTATAACTGCGGCACGCACGGCCGCGGTCGGTGATTTAGTGGAAGGAGGTGTTAACAACCGTTTTCTTTGAAATAAAAACGTAATTGTTTAATTCTCCTCCCAGAAGGTGATGGCAGGGACGCAAAAACAACACTACAACCTGTTTGACATAATTCATGAACGAACGGCATTTGCTAATAATTATAGCTTCCATTTCGGTGAGGCTAAACGCCCACAAAAAAGAAAACGTCGAGAGATCTTAGGAAAAAAATTAATTACATTATTAGCTAACTTTGAATAAAACGACACCAAATTTCGAGTGAATCTGACCTTTGCTTACAATAAGACATATGCAGCAGTGGAGGGATCTATAATTTTAAACAATTATTTAGGCAACTAGCTTCCGGGGCTTTGATAGGAGGAATATGTTTGAATATTACTGTTTGATTGCTCCAGGTTTATCGAAGTAGTATAATCCAACAAAACTGAGTTCACTTCACCTCAGGGCAGATCTTGTACCACAGTATAGGACATAGAGGATATAACTGACATGGACATGACACAAATATGCAATGTTTACAAAATAGGTAGGGGTTAATTCTTTTTTATGTTTAAAATACCAAATTACATTCTACATTTCCTAACGTGATTGTTCAACCAAAAAGGCATTATACGGAATATGACGTACATCAACGTTCTACATTATTCCGCGCGGTATTATACCTTCGAACTGAAGACATGCTGAGGACAAGAGACGGATAACTTCGCCTTCAAAGTCACCCTACCCCGTGACTACTCAGGGAAAAGAGGTGTGCTTCCACATTTGAGCGTTATTCGAAGACTGACAATATTTCTCCATTCGATAAAGGAGCAGGCGTAAAACCTGTCACAGTTCAAATAAACATAGTTTTAGAGTAACGCTGTTATTTGAATTACTGCTAAAAATTGTGTAAAAGTAAAAACATAATTATATTCATCACTTCATAAAAATATAATAAAACCACCATAAAAATTTATAATATGCGTGATTGAAAAACTTATTTGATTAATCACGTAGACGCAATTACGACTGCAAAACCTATGATAAATTGCATTTAATAATTTTCATCATATAATATAGATGCACAAGTATAGTTTATAGCACCAGTCTTAGCTAAGTTAGACGCATTCTTGAAAATTGATTCACTTTCGAGGACATTATTGCTTGATGTGAGCTGTAGCGTGGACCATCATGAATGGCATTGATTATCGCGATACGCCCTTTGATGCTGATCACCGAGCGATACAATCTCGGAGCGACGAATTCTCCAAACGGTGCATTCGGAGGAACCTCGAGCAGCATGATCTCACGACATCGCATTTAGCCGTCCTTTTTCTCTTACACGGGTTTCTAGTTTTCAAAACCTTCACCTGAACATTTCGCCTCCGAATACGCCTATTTGCCTCTTGACCTCAGCATTGCATCTTCGTTCGCAAAGATGTTTTCCTTCAATTTACATAAAAATGAAATAATACAAATTGAAAATGATAGCGGAAGCGAAGAAACCGATTTCGCGGCTTCTGACAAACCCGCACGCCACACGTGCATTGATTTAGGACCTTTTATCGCGCTTAACTTCCTCGAGGATGGATGGGTAACGTTTCAGTAGAACTTAATGTTTACTGTGAGTCAGAATCCTGTTTAATGCAACTTGGAATTCCGCATTTCGGTGGTAATTTAAAGTAATTTATAATTAATTTTTTTGGCCCATGCCGACAGCAAAAAGGTCCACTTTTGACGAGAATTACTTGTGCGATTGTATGCTGCGACTCGGTACAATGAGACATTGAACTTATATGCATGCGTCTCCTTCTGGGGCCCTTCGAAATCGGTCGGTCGGGTTTCCGCCCTCAATGCGCCGCCGGTCGCACCCCAAGCCGCACCTACCCCAGCCCTCTCCTCATCGCCCTTCCCAACGCGCGCCTTATTAGGGGACCGCCGCCATCCCCCGTAGCGAGCGGCGTAGAGTGGGGATGGGAGTACTTTCCCTCGTAGCTTCAGACGACCGGCGGCATTTCCAATTTACATATAAATATCTCCGATTATTATCCCCAGATAGACAATATCCGAGGACTCATTTTCCTTGCAATTATCTCACCGTTTTTACGATTAGATCCATAATTAAGCCACAATGTTTACGCCAAAACGAAAGAATCCCTTGAGGGGAAAGTCGCAAATGAAAAGAAAGGCGTTAAAAACCACAGTAAAAAAAACTACAGCCTCTGAGGAATGATGCACGGGGGCAACAAAGGGAGTTCTCTTCCTCGTGCCCTCGCGCTTACGCCCTCGCCCCGTGGGCCCTCCTCCCATTGAGTCGCGCACCCCAATCGGGTCGAATCGATGGCGGTCATCACTTTGGGGACACCTCCCCACTCGGGAGTGGGTTAGGGAGGGGAGGGAAAAGGGTACCCGTCCCCCGTGGACGGATCAGCGACCCTCCAGGTCTCGAAAACGTGGTCACCCACCCTTCAGGTTCATCCCCTTCCCCCTGTGCACCCCTCCGACTTAACACCCAGAGGCGCGGTGGCCATTTAAACGGGGTCGGTGGAGTTGCAAAGGGGGGGAATGGCGGGAGGGAGGCGGCGTCCTCCGTCGCTGCCGACATGTAACCTGCGGTGAAGCACACGGAAACATGCGGTCTCTAAATATTGCTCCCTCTCTCTCTACCCTCCCCCCACCCATCTCACCCTGCCTTCCCTCTGCTTTCCCGCTTGCCCCAGGGGACCCCTTTCAGGGTTCTCGCTCCTTGTTTCTCGCACCACAAAAAAAAACCCACGCGACGTCTCTCCTTTTCCTTTCATTCTCGCCGGCCCCCTTCCTCGCCGGCCTTCTCCTCGCCGGCGGCCTCGGCACCGCAGTTGCGCCACTAAATGTTAAAAAAAAACGAGACCAGAGAAAGTACCGCCACTGCGGATCGGAGCGGAACTCCAAGCTTCCGAGCGTGCTGGCTCCACCCACTTAGGTAGTGCACGTTGTCTAACCGGGAGGATGATCGTGTTGCCGAAATTATATCACAAATGTCGAAATCCTTCCGAAATTCAATGTATTTCTGATATAACATATCATTTCCTGAAGTACTGAAGTGAATTAATCACTGTAGGCATCGAATTGAGTGGTGATATTTTCATACACCAACCGATAAAAAAGATAATTCGATGATGCACGATAGATTACCGTTCTTACGTTTAAAATATTCATTTTAGGAAGATAAATTGAAAGATGTATCATACAAGTTACTGTGGAAACAAATTACGTAACTAAGATAATATGCTAACGAATATAATTTAAGGAACTTGGAGCAGCTGAATTGAATTATTCAAACTGGCCATAATGAATCTACGTCGAACGTCGCCAACCTCCACAACTTTAAAGTTTAAATCGGAAACTTCAAAGGACTGCTCATGCGCGACCAGTGAAATTTATGCCTCATCCAGCCATATTGGGGCGAGTATGCTGCTATGTACCGGTCCTTTGCGGGGCCAAAAGACAAAGAGCCGTCTGATTCTGACGACGTTGGTACGCAGGGGTGTGGGACAGCTTCTCCGGAGTGTAGTAGTCGTGATGTGGGAAAACAAGGAAATTTTAAGGATCGATCTAAGGCAACTACCTATACTCGTGAGCCCGATTCCTCAGGCGGGAGCTAGGGCAAAGCTGGAGTATTATGAAATCAATATGCGCTGGTTTTCTAGACTAAAAAATGAACCGACTTATATTTTACTAAAATTCATTCTATGACCAAGCAGGAAGTTAAAATATGAATGTATATGCATATTACTGTGTCTCCATTTAAATGTATACTAGGAACTTATTACAGACCAGCAAGAGGGCACACAACGATGCTTTGTGGTGAATTCACTGACATTTTGGAACTCGAGAGGAAATGCAGGGTGGGGAGGCGTGTCTGGGAAAGCATCTCCAGGGAAAGGGCCGCCAGGGAAAGAACCTCCAATTTCTATATAAAATCCATATGGACTGAATGTAAATCTATTATTTTTATTGCAAAATGGTAATATGCCCAAAAATAAACTTTCCTTGAATTTACAGCTGACTCGAAGAACTATAAACATTTTAGAAATCAATGACAGCTAGTTGAAGGGAAAAATATTTCTTATCATTAGTATTTCAATCCTAAGATTGGTTTGATGCAGTCCTCCATTGTACTTTATTCAGTGTTCGTTCTTTCACTCCCTGATAGCTTTTCTGTTTTACGTCCATATTGATTTTTCCTATGTTATTATCTCTTGGTCTTCCTCCCTGGCCTTTTTATTGTTTCTAACCATTGTGTGCCTCAAGGTATGTCCAATCCATCTAGTTCTTCCTTGTCGTACAGCTCTCCATATGGTCCTTTCCTCTTTTGTTCTTCTATATACTTCATCGTTCCTCTGTCAGTCCATTGAATCTTCAGCATTCCCCTCCAGCAACATGTTTCAAAGGATTCTATTCTTCGCTGGTTCGCTTATCTAATGTTTTACGTCTCTTATACGAGGAGTGCCACGCTCCATGTGAATGTTTCGACGAACTGCTTCCTCGTGCACAACCTCAGGTTCTTTGAAATGCGTAGTAGTCGACTCTTCTTTATGAAAGCCTTCTTGGCTTGAGCTATTCTTCGCTTAACGTCGGTCGAACTTCTTCACTCCCAAGCTGTACTGCTACCCAGGTAGACGGCGTTCAACTGGCGAAAGTTTTATTATTCGATTTGTGATACTTGAATTCAGCTTTAATATTCTACAAATAATGCTTTAAGTTTTCTTCCAAAAGCTCTCCCTCTAACTTGATCAACAGAATTCTCACATTATATCGCCTTCACGATTTGATTCTTCTTACGCATTCCTTTTCGAGTACAAATATTTGCATAGCAATTAGACTACTGACATGAAAATCGACTAAATTTTACCTTGAACATTTTAGTTCGTCTCCATTCGGGTAGCAAATCATTTCGCAGTAACAAGTGGTGCATTGGTAAAACCTTTTGGAACGTGGAGGCGATCTTACGCGTGAGAAAATACGCTACAGATATCTCTTTATAGACTCATGTTATATAGCTTTTTCTTACCGAATTTACGAAATAAACAACCCAATAACTAGAGAACTTGATGAGGAATAAGAGAACTTCATAAATTCACAAAATTTTATTAATACGATACCACCAGTTTCATCACATAGGTGATATCTTCACATAACTTCACCGTGTGATGAAACTGGTAATAAGTATGGTATTAATAATTTTTTGGAAATTCACACAGGTTGTTTAATTCCTCAAGATGAATGTTCACAAGGTTAAGGCCGATACCATTGAAAAGAAAACTTGTTACCTATTCTTATTAACTAAGTAATTTTTAATCAATAACATTGGACAACAAGAAAAATTTTGTTAGCAATCCGTTTAAGCGCCTTTTAAAATCTTTTGAATCTGAAGAACCTTTTAAAATCTCATTGACCCTAAAACATCTGTGTCCGAATATCTCGAAGTCTACTATCCACTTAGCATTGAAAGTATTTTGTATTGCTTTATCAGTGTCCCTTCGGGGCCAGAGAGGGGGATGCGCAGACCCTTCCTACCCCAGTATCATCCCTGCACTTCCTTTCCACTTACATCTTTAATCCTGAAACAATAACAATGCGAACATAACCGGTGTGTCGCGGATGTGTATTCCGCCGGCGGGCCGAGACGGAGCAGGGGGGAAGTTAAGGGGGAGGGGGAATGGGGTTCGGTCTCATCCCGGCAGCTCATGCTCCCTCCCCCCGCTGCCGTTTAATGTAATGGACGGGGTTCACCATTGCAGAGGGAGGGAGGTGGTTCGGTGGCTGTTTGCCCTTGTTCCCCGACCCCTCCCCGAAAAAGCGGTCTATTAAAAGTGATGGCGAGAGGTGGGGGAAGGGTCGTCGCCGTTAATGAGCATAATTTCCCGTCTTCTTGAGGAAGCCCTCCTTCCGCCTCTCAGACACCAAACCGCCCTGATTGCCCGGACGCGGCGTAAAGAGGCCTCCCCGGCAATTTGGGTCGAGATAGAGTTATTAGAGCCCCAGACGCGGCACCCGGCACGGCATTCCGCGGCGCTCACGAGGTGCCTGTCCCGAGGGCAAGGGGTTGGGGTCGAGGAAGTGGGCAGGGCCGCCACGCCCCCTTCGAATACCACGTCCCCTCTCGCTCCATCACCGGTCCCTGCCTCCTTACCTATTTTGTCTCGGGGCGTGCGCCCCGCAAAACTTCTGGAGGCGCGGAGGGCGTCTCTTGGTCCGACCGCGCCTGTAGCACAACAGCCCGTGACACAAGGACGCAATCCTTGTGACGTGATTTTCCGTGTATCAGATCTTCCTGCGAAACTGCAGTTGGGTCAGGGTGGAAAGAAGGAACCACATCCCTCCCTAGCGTCGAATTAATCGATATGTTGTCTTTCACGCTTTGCTGTGGGGAATAGGGGGCCTCACTTTTGAAAGACGTAACGCATAGACCCGTTGGTGTGTTGTGGTGGCGGTGAAGAATGGCGCCTTAGCAGTAATCGGACAAATACGTAATTTAACAATAAGTAGATAAAAGAGCTCTATTTTTTCCCCGCCTATAAATATTAAAATAGGCGGGAAAAAATAGGGTAGGTAGAACAGTTTACATATCTCGGAAGTGTTTTGGACCAATACGGTCAAAGTAGTAGGGATGTAAGGAGAAGAATTGCGCTAGGCAAGGAGGCTTTCTCAAGGAGGGAATGATGACGGGGACAATGAGTAGGGATGTTAAGACAAGACTCGTAAAAACTCTGATATGGAGCGTAGCTATGTACGGTGCGGAAACGTGGTCACTGAAGCAGGAGGATAGACGTAGATTGGAGGCTTTTGAAATGTGGGTGTGGAGAAGAATGGAGAAGGTGAAATGGACCGAAAGGAAAACAAATGAGGAAGTACTGGAGATGGTGGGTGAGGAGAGGGGTTTGTTGAGAGAAGTTTTCACAAGTAGAAGGGAGTCAATATCGACCTTGTTGATTATGAGCATTAATAAAAGGTAAGAGAAAACACTGTCAAAGATCGTGGATTTTGTGACACGGAAAATTGTTCGTTGAAACAAAATGAAATGCGTAGATTGGAGACTTTTGGAATTTTGATGTAGAGAAGGGCGTAAAAGGCAAAGTTTTTGGAAAATAAAACAAATGAGGATGTACTTCACATACCCTACCTTAAACAGTAGTTTTCCGCATCAAGATAGTTAAATTATAAAATAATTTGCGTTAAACTCTTGCTGGAAATAAATTATACAAATAAACAACGATGCATTGAGATGGCTCATAAGTACTATTCGTCAGATTCTCGTTGCTTTGAATTAATTGCTAATCAATTCAATCCGAATAAATGTCCTCGAATCACTAGTCAAAACTAATCCCACGATTTTGGAGCCATTCGAAACAAAGTTCTACAACTCTAATACCTCATGCATCTGCTTTCTTCTGTTGGAACACAGAGGTGAAAAGTTGTACATTAAGTAAACAGTTTCTGGCGTAACTTGGTGGAAAATCTTCATACTGACTTTTAATAATCAAACCACTTTACTTTTTCACATAAACTTTAAAAAGTTACCACAAACTTTTTAAAAGTTTCCACATAAACTTTTAAATAAAGTTTATGTGGAAAAGTAAAGTTGTTTGGTTATTAAAAGTTGTACATTGAGTTCCAACTTTATCGTCATTGGTTCCGTTAGGCTTTTGGAGACGTCAACAAGTAATGGGAATGGTTTACCAGCCAATCAGCGGATAAGAATAATGCGACCAGAACAGCTCTTGTGAATAGGAAGATTACTGAAGAAAATGTTAGCTATAGCTATTGAAGACAAGTTTTCAATCAATTGAATCAAGGCTTGGAAAAATAAATGTTTCACTGAAAAGGTAAAGATAAAAGCAACGGGAACGTTTTGCTGCGGTAGCATAGCAATACATGGATACATGTGTACATGGAGGCAATAAAAGCTGAAAAAAACTCCTCTCTAAGGGAATGAAATGAAACTGGACTAAATGAAAGGACCAACAAGGGCACGCACACTGAGTATAAGGCAGAATTACTTCCTGAAAACCATAACTGAAGGGAGAAGTAATTTAATGAATCTCGGAGGAATTTCGCAAACTTTCCAGACATTATACCCAAGACAGAGAATGGGGGATGCGAAAGTGAAAAAGTGTGAAGAAATGAAAAGGTTGGCTGAGGTGGAAACCATTTTTTCAACCCAAAACATACGACTGCTGCAGAGAAACTTCCGGATTGGTGATCATGGATGATCGAGGAAATGTTATGAAAGGTTGAGTGCCGATACGTATGCCAAGTATCTTCAAACGGATTTCATTTATGCTCTCTAATAGTGAGCTAAATCTATGGGACCACGAGATACTAAGGATAAAGCTACTAAGATTGGCAACATACGTAAGTATGTTGCTATTCTGATGAGAAAAAGATATTTAACAATATACCTTTTTCTTATCAGGTTCATATTTATAATTGTTCACATGTTGACTTGTGGTGGGGGATATTAATAATTTACTCTTGTTATCCAGAAATAAAATCGGACATCACATTTATTTTTCTCAAAAGTGACGGAGCATCCAAGACTGCGTGGACAGCAATCCTCGCAATTTTTTTCGGTTAACTTTTATAAAATAGATAATGGATTGTCTTTGAAAAAATTTCGCCTAGACTGAGAATCAAATCTCAGGTATTTTGCTCGAAAAGCGAATAGTCCAATTGGATAGACCAGGCAGAATCCATAACTTCAAGTGTCATCCTGACGGCGGTGACGCCCGGAAAGGAAGCAGGCGCCGAGCCTGGTATCCTAGGTCGGCGCATCAGGGCGGGTGAGCTGGGACGGAGGGCCTCTTCCGCCCGGGGAGGAATAAGAGACGGGGCCGGGTTCGCTGAGGCACTGCGATGCGAAGAGATCAAGCTCGCAATAGTCCCTCGCCATCCGATTGAACAGTCCCTGAAATAACTTCTTCGGCCGCACTGAAAATCGAGCCGCGGAACCGCCGCTAACTTGGGAAACGTGCAATCCGACTGCGGCGCTGTCTGTGGCGAATCTCTATTGCGAATCCCGCGACGGCTGAGCTCTTCGGATTCTTCCGCTCCGGCGGTCTCTTACCGACCCCCTCTGGTGACGCGAGGACAGCGATATGGGGGAGGGAATAACCCCCTCGGCGACAGCGGGGGCCCCTCCTCCTCCGATCCCTCCCACGCCCCCGCATCGACGGTCAGACGGGGGTGCCCCCCCCTCTCGTACAACATTCCGTGGTGGGCGTGGCGGCAGTGGGAGAGAGGGTCCCCTCTTGCTCCATTGCTGCTTTCCCTCTCCCACCCTTTTCCCCCTCCCCTACATTGTGTCCGTAATGAGATTAAAATGAAGGGCCGGGGGTTGGTTGGATCTGGGTGCGTGGGGGGTGGGGGAATCGGAGGGTTTGGGGGAGGAGGTGGGCCGCCGTCTCTTATAGGGGCGCGCAGTGTTGCCACTCACCTTGACTCCAAAAGGGACCGAAGCGATCATTTGTGGAAAGCACCACGTACATATAGGGACACGGTGAAATCGTTCAAAATAATTACCCCAAGGTTTAATTTCAGGTGACGGAAAACAGAATTATAGTATAATCCTTAATCAGTACGAGTCGAGTTCCTTAAAACAAAATATAGCTACGTATTTCGATCAGTTATTCATATCGAAGCGCAGGAATGTTTATCATCGGGACACGAAGTTGAAATTAGATAAGCAGATGTCAGAAGTGATGGAATTACAATGGACTCCTTTTCATCATCGGGAAACAGGTGATGAACAATACTTATTCCATAAAACCGGTAATTTAAAGCTTGACTTTGTGAAACTTATCCATTGGCTAAAGATAATACCATGTATTTAAATCCGTACGATTAAAATATTTCAGTGGAATTGAAAAAGTTGCAATTTTTCTTTCATTATCACTTTTCCAATTTCTTAAAATTAGCATTCACCAATTCCCCTTTCCTCCGATAAAAATCTATCCCACAGGATCAACTTGTTGAAATCACACATTGAAGAGAAAAAAAAGAACTTCATGCATTGCATCGCAATGGTTTTAATACGGTTTCTAGCTTCCTAGTACCACATTCTACGTGAACTCCATTGAGTTTTCCGTTTCCTCCCCACTCTCCGCTGGTGGCTTCAACGCCTGCCTGACATTTGCACATCGCCGCGCGGCTCACATTCTCGAGATGTTCGCACGTTCGACGTTTCCGGGGGCCGCTGTCTCCATCGATCGATCCAGATAGGTATCGGGAATGCGAGATGATTTGGCGAATAACATAACTAATCAATGCCATAACGGTGATCAGCGTCATCATAGCACATTAAGCACTCAGGCGTGAAACAAAAAATATATGGCGGAATATGATGACGTAAATACGAGTATGTTCATATTATAACGCATGGGTGTCGATTTTATTACAATAATACTATAGTAGAGCAGGTAAAACAGTTTAAGTATCTTGGAAGTGTTTTGGACCAACACGGTCAAATAGTGGGGACATAAGGAGAAGAATTGCGCCAGGAATTGAAGCTTTCACAATGAGGACGGAGTTGATGACAGGGACGTTGAGTAAGGATGCTTAGAAAAGGCTCGTAAAAACTTTTATATGGAGCGTAGCTATGTACGGCGCGGAAACGTGGTCACTGAAGCTGGAGGATAGAAGCAGATTAGAGGCTTTTGAGATGAGGATTTGGAGAAGAATGGGGAAGGTGAAATGGGCCGAAAGGAAGACAAATGAAGTACTCGAGATGGTGGGCGAGGAAAGGGGTTTGTTGGGAGAAATCCTATGGAGGCAGGAAGAATGGATGAAGGCCGTATTGATCGGCAGTGGGATGTTGAAGAATGCAATAGAGGGGAGAATGTTAGGCAAACGAGGACAGGGCAGGAACGGGATATGGATGTTGGACGAGACAAAGAGAGGAA
The DNA here is from genome assembly GCA_037158775.1 of Hetaerina titia. NCBI lineage: Eukaryota > Metazoa > Arthropoda > Insecta > Odonata > Calopterygidae > Hetaerina > Hetaerina titia. The sequence goes on from CM073768.1 coordinate 133,415,554, forward strand.
GGACTTACACAGAGAAGAATGGAGACCTGATATAGAGTAGGTTGTTGGATTGCGTTTTGTTAGGAGTCACAAAATATTTATTTGATAGTTGAGTCCACCTAAAACCTATCTAAACCGGTAGATTACTTAATAATAATAATTCCAGAGTTCGCCTAATCGCCACAAGAGAATGCGTCGATCGATATCGACCTACGCCACTCGAGTTCCAAGATGGATGCAGTAATGGAGCCGCGAATAAAGTAGTGACATCTTCACTATTTTCTCAATTGACACGCATGCTACGGGGAAAGTGGAACCATTAAATACCGCACTCCATAGCGATGGTTTAAGATAGATGCGAAGATGTACGTAAATGGAGGGGTGCCCGCGGGCTCGGGTCGTGGTTGCCCAGAGATCAACAAATGTGTGCCGCGCGAGTGTTCCATGGTTCGGCCCTTCCCTTTCGCCCACCAGCACTTCTCCCCTCTAAGGCCCGGGATCCGCTGCTCTATGTACAAGTTAGCTTACAGTTTCTTGATATTTGCACATACGGTGCCTCCTAATGGTAATAAATAGTGCATCACTTTTCACTCACTCATAATACGCAGAATAAGAATTGGAAAGTTGTCTCTTCTATTGAAGACTGCTATCAGTGGGTTCACGGACCGTCTTGAATTGGATGAATGGGCAGCAGGTTCTATATCACTCATACTAATACGAGTCTCACTACTTATATTCTTTGCTGTTTACCGATACGTAGCCTCCTACTGATGTTAAATATATTTCAATTTTTTCACAGCGAATTACAGTTTTAGAATAATTTCCATTATGTCTGCGTACGCCTTTATACGAGTAAGAGGTGACCCCATGGCTAGGTCACCTCTCAATCGACTAGACGGCGTCCAGTCCGTCTAAGGACCCACCGGACTGATTAGACGCCCTCAGTTTGGCAGCCCTGCCGCCACCTGGGGTGCGTGGTCGCCCTGCTCCGTCCCGGGGACGGGAGGAGGCGGACTCAGGAGGGGTGTAGGGTAGCGGCGGCGGAGGGAGTCGACCGTACTGCTTAAGGCGAGGGTCGAACGGTGTCAAAAGACTTGTCCAGGGGTTTGTCGTTGCGTGCGGGGGCGGGTGTCCACTTACAGCGTCACCTTCCCCCCCCCCACAGGGGGTGTGGGGGGTCGGAGGTTGGGGTGTGGCAGGGGCGGGCGTGTAATGCGTGCGCCGGAAGCCGGGGAAGCGCTCTCGCGAGCGGACGGGAAGGGCGGCAGGCGACTTAAGCGGAAGGGGAGTGCGCCCCTAAGAGGGAAGGCGCGCTAATTAAGCGCTTGTTGTGTGAATATTGCCCAACAATGCACATTTCAGTCACATTCACTGACCAATGTCGCCGACACACCCGCTCTAGGATACGTTACTTCATGCTCAAACCTGTCCCCTTTCAAATGTTTCATCCGAAATGCAAGGCATAAATGACATGCATAGGTTTAACATTCAAAAATGTCTCCTGTTACAAAACAATTGCGATGTTAGCTATCGTTAATAGTTAATTACGTGACAGACATAAGAAATGAATGCATTTCACCATATAAAATTTAAAAATCCTGGATACTGAAGCTATGTTAGAATTAGTTTAGAAGTCAATCTGCAGTTTAATATAAAAATATTTTTTCGGAAAACAGTCGATTAATTTTCCCACTGAAATTATTTCATCTACATGTATGTTTGAATGTAACTACTTATACAACACACACTGATCCAGCATGGAGCCCATTTACGATGCATGAATTGGATCATTTATTGAAGAATATTGGATTTCAAATATCAGCAATCATCATTTCACGGTTAAACTGTAAGCATTGTAAAATATCAACTTTTACTCTATGCCCCGGAGTTGATTCCCGGAGTCAACGATGGAATGGATGCCATTGTAAGCAGAAAATTTCATTCTACACAGCGCAAAATTGATTTGCATGTTTATCTTTGCAACAAAATGGAACGAATTCAGAGTATTTGGGGTCGGATTCAAGTGTTGAATGGCTATTTAGATGAGGCATCGGGCGGGGATTATGGATATAAATTGGGGTAATATTGAACCCATTAGAAAAGGAAGGGAAAGTATCTTACGAAAAAATTGAAGAGAAATACATTGTTTAAAATTTCCCAGTGCAAATTCAAATCCACGCATAAAATATTAAATATTTTTAATTAATCTACTCCATCTCATAGATACCCAGCATCAATCATCAAAATTTTCAAATCATTGACTAATTTTACCTTGTAAGGAAACTTGTCCTATTTCCCACATCTTTCTGTGAATGCATTAGTTATTTTCCGGCTTCTTTATAATACGAGAGGGATTTTCCGGCATTTTAATTTCTCACAACACGCAAATAGGATAGAAATATTGTTTTCCAATGGCGATGAGAGCGACATCCGAGGTGAAAACATGCCGGCGGATGTTTCCACCTCGGATGTTTCCTAAGACGGTTAGGAGACTTCGGGGTAGTTGGGCGAAGGATGCCATCGGGAGAGGAGCAGGATAGTGGGGGTAGGGTTGAGGGAGAGGGTAGAAGCGGGAGCGTAGAAGGGAGGTACGGGAGACTGGGCACCGGGACGAAGAGACGAGAGCAAGCAGAGATGGCGCCATGATCCCGCGAATCTTGCAACCCTTAGTCTCTGTTAAAGCACGCCATCGTCATCCCGCAGATAAAGCACTGACTGTAACGCATAATAATAATCCTCATAAAATATTATACCCGATGTACAATGTTGGATATAAAATTTTTAAAACTCTTTCAGAATTATCCATATTAAAAAGACTTTGTACTTTTCCACAGATTTTTATTTAAAGATACCACGCGTTTCAAGTCGGTGAAACGCCCACGCGTTTCAAGTCGGTGAAACGCGTAATAACTTTTAATAAAAATTTTTAGGAAAGTACAGTCTTTTTAATATGGATAATAAATACTTCCATGAAGTGAAGCCTAAAACAGCAGAACGTATTCGTTCATAATTATCTTAATGAATCATTTTACAAATATTTTTTCAAATATTCGTAGTTGCGAAAGAAATTGTCTTCAAAACCATATCCTTGAAAACGCTAACCGGAGAATGTTAACGCATTGGGACATGATCACGCTCCTTTCCTGCCCTCGTGGGCATCTCGTGTGTGGCCTTCAAAACCTAGGCTGCAATAAAATCTCGAGTGGACCTAGGAGCGCCGCCGAAGGAATCCTACTGATTAACATCCAATTGCTCCGAAGAAACCCATCATTCAACCTGAATTCCATAAATATTACATAAAGGGTATTTAGACCATTCTATCAAAATCAAACGTCTATTAGCCCCTTCCCCCAGGGGGTCTCGCACCCATGGGAACCAAAACACCCTCTCCTTTATACTCCCGTAGACGAACTCGGGCAAAGGAGGTACCAAGATTGCTTGGTGAAGGGACGGTCTCGAAGGGAGGGACGCTGGGTTTGGAGGCTGTCCCTATGAGCGCGGCCCCCGAGAGCGGGGGAGCGCTTCGGGGGTTTATTTTGGGTAATCTGGTGGGGTGGAATGGGGTGAGGGGAAGTTCCCCTCGCTCCCCGCGGGGCCCGCCGCCTCCCGGACAGGAGCTGTCAACGGGGCCCTCGATCTGGCCGGGGATGCCGCTGGAAAAATCCCATTCCGCGTCTAGAGAAACACACATCGGATGTGTGTCATTCCATCAAGTAGAAAGCACATCCAGGGACGAGGCCGGGAAGGTGGGACGGCGAAGGCACAGTTGGGAAATTAAAGTGCGCTAGAACTCCGATATGAGCATCGAAGGAAAGAATAAAATCAATCAAGAGAGGAATGAGGTTTGCAAAACACCGTGAGGTGTGTCGCCTCTTGGGATGGCTTGAGTGCTGTCATGAGCATTGTATATGTATATTCCACAAATCACTAATGTACAATCGGAGGGAACACTTAAAACATTCATGAACTACGTTGATATGCAAGGTGACGGTTATCAAAAGAGAGTGGAGGGCTTCTTCACACGGGAAGATGAGAGTGAAGAGGAAATGCCCCTGGTCAAGAAGGCTGATTATGAGTAATGCTTTGAATTTTTGCCAATGGACTCTATTTCTGTGCTGCACTAAGCTCGTTTCCATCGCGTAACACATTTCTTCTCCAGTTGATTCGCATCCTGTTGATCGACTCATCGGTATTTGATTTCAGCGATCTTACTCTGTCACGATACTCAAGGCATACAATGAATGCCATACAACTACGAAACATAATATATATATATATATAATACGAAACATTATATATATATATATATATATATATATATATATATATATATATATATATATATATATATATATATATATCATCAGAAGATGCAGTAGAACTAACAGGTCTACTGCATCTTCTGATGAAGACGGAGCTCAATTCCGTCAAAATAATCAAGTAATTACGTGTGAGTGTTTTTTTATGTGTTCTTATATTGTTTGTTGCTGTCAAAGTTTTTTATTCCACACTTCCGTGTTACTTCGAGGAAATCATATATATACACACACACATACATCAAGTAACTCTGTGCGTGTTTCTGTGATCCTTATTTCATTCAATTCATGTATCGAATGTTTCTGAGAATCTTATGATGAGGGGCGTGCCGTTTAAACGTCAAGACTACATTAATCAATATTTTTATACATTTGCGCATCGCCGAAGAGCGTTCTGTTTCGAATATGTGTATGTATATATTGTATATATGTATATATACACTAAGCCCGACGGCGTGCGAATATTCACACATCAGGATAGGGGGGCCAGTTCATTTCTCTATGCCGGTTATGGTTTCCCAGGAAAATCTGGTACCCGAAAAATCATATAGCTTGGATGGAGCTGCAGGTGCCCGGATAGGCTTGCCCGGAAATCGAACCCGGGACCTTCGGTCAGTAGCCCAACGCTCTATTATTTCTATATAAACATATATATAAAAAATATATAATCTAAGGAGAAGGGATAGAAACATACATAAAAGAAAATAACAGAAACCTTTTTGTTTGGGAAAGTTGAAGGGTCTCTCTACGCCTCTTCCTTGTATCTCTATTCATATGAATGTGTTCGCCATTTGGCGGGTTTTTGCGGTTCAATCTGCATATATGAGTCAACCCGGGTATCCAATAAATAGATAACTGAAAGTTCCTTTGTTTATATATTTCCTTCAGGGAAAGTTTCACATACTAGTGCGCAGCTTCATTTAAGTCTGTACCCAAATGTAGCTGATTCGGTTTGATAATTTTTAAAAATAATATATGATATTAAAGTGCATTATTCTTGATTTATTTTACACTAAATTGTGAATAAATTAATCCATATAAATCAACAATATTCCCTCATTTGATTATTAAGAATTTATATTAAGTACAAACCACCGAGCATTCTGTGATCCTTATTTCAATTCTTGTATCGTAAAAACTTGCCCGTTCGTCGTAAGATTAAGAAAACACTTAAAATGTTAATAACCCGAAAAATCCCAGCCAAATAAGGTACTAGTGGCTAGGTAACCCCATCGTACCCGATTTACTGTTTTTTTCGTCATGCTCTTTTGATTAATTACGCGGTCTGATATCCAAGGGGTACCTGAAGAATTGCTGGTCTTCCAAGTTGGCGTGCATTCGGAAGCAAGAGAGCGACTGCAATGAAACCGTCAATCACTCGGACTCTTCCCCTCACCCATCCCCACTGCCCTCGCAGGCCCTTGCTCCTTGATGTGATTGGCCCGTCCGGGGAGGGTTTTTAATATTTGCTTGTTTGGACTACGTACCCTTCGAAAAACTCCTTTGTTCCTCTTCGGACTGGCTCCCCAAATGTCATGGGGCACCCCCTCCTCAATTCCCATAAGACACCCACATATGAAGATGGCGAGCACACGCATTCGATTGAGAGTAATTCATCTTCAGAACTTTAAACTCGGATCACCTCCCCCCGACGCCACTCCCTCGCCCCGCCCTGAATACTATATACCCCCCTCCATCACCCCCCGTAATAAGTAGTTACTATTTTAAATACGTACATGATCGTCCACCTTTGAAATTTCATCGACCTTCAGTTTTTATAGTAGTGGATATCCATAGACCTGACAAATGAAGTTACTCCGAATTTAAGAGACAAATTTAATATTTCGCCAAATTCCGCTCCAACGTAGTAATGCACCATCGCAGATAGCCCTTTCTGAGTAACGCTCATCGGAGAACTTCCGCAAATCCGTCCATTTTCTAAAACACGCGAGTCGTATCTCAGTGTTCGCTATAGATCTCAAGGTAGCGATCATCGAAAAACCAGGTAAGAGTCAGAATTTTTTTATCTCGATAACCTCACCGGAGTGTCGTAGTTGGGAGTGGAATTTGTCCAACTATTAATTTGGTATACTTAAAATAATCGTTCACGATGACAAATAATAAAACTACCCTTTTCATTTTATTTTAATGAAAATGAATTTATGTTGAATTCACGTCATGAAGCTAAATTTACCGCAGCTATTATTAATTCTGCTTTATTTTATGCTTCCAATATGATTCAGCTCGAGTGAATACGCCAATTTTTTATCGAATAAACTGTAAATATTCAAATTGAAAAAAAATAATTTGCATCCTTAAAATAATGCATGAACTTTTTACTCATTTACAACGTCGCATTCTGCTTTTGAACATATTCAAGCGCCATTTTTTAAACCATATTTTTCATTCTACATACATATATTTATATTGAATACGGCATGCATTCTAGACATTGCACGTGCGGCCACTTTAATGCGTCAGAAGGTGAGGCAACGGAGAGTTTCCCATAGAGCTCAACACACTTGATGAAATGAGGGTTTGGGTTATGACGAGCCCTCCTTTTAAAGAGTGAGTGGAGGTCGTTTTCAATCCCCGTCCGCTAACTGGCGTCCCTTCTCCCGGGCGATGATGATGACGTGAAGGGAAGATGCCGCGCAACAATCGGCCGAATCACTCACTGCCCACGCACACACTCGCCTCTTCGGCACGCCCCCTCCTCCTCGGATACCCCGCCCTCACGCCGAACCCCCCACCCCCCGTATACCGTCCAATGGACCCGGGGCGCCTCCCAACGCGGCGCAGATGGCGGACCGCTTCCCGAACGACCGAAGAATGGGCGGCGGGACGGCTCCCCCATTGTCCCGGAGACGCCACCCACCGCACTCAATCGCCATCATGAGCGCTCAAAGCGCGAGCCTCCCCCCTGCCCCGCGCCCTCCTCCCCTTTCGTCGGCGGCCCAAGAGGATTCATTCGATTCCTCCCCATCCTCCCGGAGAAACCACACGTTTCGCAAGCCCGCCATCAGAAGGCCCCGCGCGTGCACCCTCCGGTGTACGCTGATGCCGAAAGAGTTCCTGGCGTTGGGAAATCTTCTGCACCGCTGACAGTCGGGATATAGCGGCGCGGCGGGTGTTGGCCGACGGCTGAATAGTCGGAGCGCGGGTTCGAACATGACGGCCACGTGTTTCGCAACTCCCCTTCTGCATGGCTCACCCCGCCACGTCCGTCCCATGCCGAAAGCGCGCTCTCACTACGGAAACCCTCCTCGTCCCGCCAGCGGTGAGATCCAATGGCTTTTTCCTTTCACCTTCTCCGATGATGCCCACTTTCTTCCGCCCTCGCCCTCTATTGTGCACGAATGTTGTTCGTCATTCGCGACGACCTTCTAGCGTTGAGTTTTCCGAAGATTTAATCCATTGTGTATGTTCAATGTGGGATACTAATTTTTCTACATGAAAGTCATCCAGAGATAGAGGATTCGGGGGTTGCCATGTAGAAATTCTCTGCCACCACACTGGCATAAGTTGAAAACATCGTTACTATAGTTTAGAGTTTAGAATTATGTATAATCATATATACTTTACAGATTTTGGCCAGTACTAACTACAGTTTAGGGTTAGTGCCTAAAATGTTGGATAATTCGAAGTGCAACATATTCCTGCACCTCGAAATACCTCGGAGTAAATCTCAAAAACATTAGTAAAAGTATTTAATTAATGAACAACGGAAAGGCGAAAGAATTTCACGTTGTTATTTCGAATCAAGTGATCGATTGAACAAAATGTAACTCATCCTCTACGAATCATCACAAGGAAGAGTGGTCGTAGATGTTAGGACCCTAGACTTCATTCACTTAACTGTGGGCAAAATTTGAGTTGTCCCAAGAGTAATAGCAGAGGTTTTAAAGTATTTTTAAGGTCAGGTAACCTATTCTTGAGGGAAATAATCTTAATTTCAATGTGAGAGCAAATCGTGGGCGAAGAGAACGATTTTGAACCTACTTCTCTGATTTTATTCGAGTGTTGTAACCTACTCTTATAGTAACTTTGACGTTCTATCAATTCCCTCTTCGGTGTCGAATCAACATCGAGCGCCCGGTACCTTCATAAGAGTCTCAACTCATACCTCCAGCAATCACGCCGAGCTTATTTCTCGTTAGAGTTTTTCATATATCTGGCAAAGAAGATTTTCATATCTGTCCGAGAATTGTTCATGGCCTTTTTTTATTTAAACGTAAGGCTTTGCTTAAAATCTGTAAACTATATGAAAGTTATGCATTTGTGGGTATTTTCGTTGTAAATTAGCACTATTTGTATCCTTGTAGGAGCAGAGGAGTTTTGTTATCAGCGGATATTTACAATTTTCTAATTTTTCAATTCACTAATTACTACTTCTGCGCTGCCTGATTTGATCGATTCACCCTTCCTAACCTCATTCGCAAAAACTATTTCCTCGGACAGCTGAATCATGAGAAGGATCATTAAAATACTTTTAATTCCACAGGCAACTCAAATAATTTGGTCTTCAGTGATGCGCCCACTTAAATTTCAACATCACGTCCAAAATTTCAGTATTCAATGCTTCTGAATGAGTCCAGTGGTCGAGAGCTTCTGGTTTAGTATCTTCTCATAGAGCATACGACGGTTCCTGTACGGCGCGTCAGGGCGAACTCGGTGGGTGGAATGTGGTTACTTCAAGGAGAAAGGTGTACATGTCGTACTCTGCATTAATTCTTATTTTTTTCATAAAATCCGTTGCGTTTGCATTTAGTGTTCAAGTCTACTGAAAATATGTCACACGGATTCTCTATTAATGGTACATACCTCTTCTCATATGTATATAATTTGTGCACCCATTGAATGCTCAATATTAAAACTGGAGTCGGATTAAGATCAGTTATTCTTTAATTTCACGTATCACTTTAAAAATGAGACAAGTAAATAAGCCATTATACGTGGCATTCGTGGACTTGGAGAAGGCCTTCGACAACGTCAAATAGAACAAGATGTTCAAGATACTAGAAGCGCTTGGACTGGATTACAACGACAGAAGAATTACCCATAACCTATAAAAGAATCAGGTTACAAGAATGCAAACGAAAAACGAGAGAAAAATAGAAGCCAAAATAAACAAAGGAGTAAGACAAGGATGTAACCTTTCGCCAGGAATATTCAACGTATACCTGGAAGAGGCAATAAAAGAAACACAAGAATTGGGTATCAAAGGAGCCAAGGTAAATGGAGAAGAAATCAACATGCTCCGGTTTGCAGATGACATTGCAGTAGTGGCGGAAACTCGTGAGGCCCTGCAAGCAACTCTTTAAGTGCTATGGATCAAGTGCTGGGGGAATATAATATGAACATCAACAAGAAGAAAACTAAAATCCCTGTGTGTGGAAGAGAGAAACTGAATGCAGAAATCACAATTCGAGGGGTGAAACTAGAACAAGTGGAATCCTTCATCTACCTGAGCAGCAGCATAACATGGGATGGAAGAAGTTCGACCGACATCAAGCGAAGAATAGACCAAGCTTAGAACGCATTCATGAAGAAGAGGCAATTAATATGTTTAAAGAACCTAGGGCTGGAAACAAAGAAACAATTCGTCAAGACTTTTGATTCGTGTGAAGCATGGCACTCTATGGTTTCGAGACTTGGAGCATTGGAAAAGTGGACCAGCGAAGAAGAGAAGCCTTTGAAACATGGTGCTGGAGGAGAATTCTGAAGATTAAATGGACAGACAAAGTGAGGAACGATGAAGTATATAGAAGAGCAGAAGAGGATAGAACCATATGGAGAACTCTACGGCTAAGAAGAAATAGATGGATTGGACACACATTGAGACACAATGGATTGATTAGGAAAATAATATAAGGAAAAATAGAAGGTAAGATTCCACGAGGAAGACCAAGAGACATGTACAAAGGACAAATTAAGAAAGACGTAAAACAGAAAAGGTATCAGGGACTGAGGGAATTGACATTAAATAGAGGCGAATGGAGGGCTGCAATAAGCCAATTCTAGGATTGAAAATACTTGATGATGATGATTCTTTAATTATTTTATCAACTTATCTTGGAAAACGTGGCAGTTTAATGAACAATTTATTCCGGAAATAATTGCAGGGAATAAGAGAGGAGCCGAAACACTCACCGCTTGAACTAAATCACGATCCAATATGTATACTCCATACCTCGCCTTTCTTTCTTATATTTTGCGTCCTTGACGGTCCAAGTAATAAAGCAGAGGATACTACTTAACAGTTTATGTTGCCTACACAAGCGACCTTATTAAATGTAATCCTACAGAGGCATTCTCTCGTGGGGCTGTTTCGTTAGAGTCGTGGGATGCGGGAAAATGATGTGCAAGCGGCGAACTCGTCGTCGGCTTCGTCGGGCGTTGTAGTCCCGCGCGGCTTTCCCTCCGGCGTCGAGGGGTCAGGGCTTCCCCTGCGTACTCCCTCCGGCAACGGCACAGTGACTCTTCCCGACTGTGCATTTGCTCATTCACATTGGGCGAAATTAGGGACATTGGGCGAGTCACTCGTGGGGCGGGATGGAAATGGGGTGTGGTCTTGAATAAAAGATAAAAGCAGTCGTGGCAGTTAAGGGAGGCGACCGACAGCTGAGGTCACTCGCGCCGCTATGGGGACAGTTGGGTAATGCGGCCGGGAAAGGATGCTCAGAGAATGGGAGAATGGTGGAGAGAAACCCGGCGTCGGCATTAGTCTAATCTTAACTATTGGTGCCAAGGGATCACACAGTTTAACGTCTCATCTAACGGGCTGCATACTCAATTCGAAGTACTTTACATATAGTACCACAGCTACAGACAGGGATTCCTCAAAAAAATACTCTGCCAATGTCGAAATTCGAACCTGACAGCGCATTTGTTTTCACGACATTTTCACGCCACGGATTATTAAAATTTCGGACCGGAGCGGCAACTTATATGACATAGTACCCTGCAAGCTACCGCTGGGGTGTGTGGCAAGGGGTGATTATCCACCAGACTACTTTTGGCACAAAATACCTTTCCCCCTTGTGGGGTCAGTCAACATTATACCTCATCGTTCGTAAGAAGAATAAATCTTAAACCTATCTGTTCTACACCTAATCTCTCTCATTTTATTGATATTGTCTCTCCTACCGTGGCACGATGGGCTAATAATATATTTTCGACATCATCGCACCTTAATGCGTGTCGGCGAAAGAGAGGTACCACGCTTCATAATTTGTAGTTAGCACACCTTTTGAAGGTGTGTAAACCACAAAACAGAGGTTTCTCCCTAGAGACAAAACACCTGCGCGTGATGCTACAAAGTTTTTTAAAAATTTAATCGCTCGCGAAAACACAAACCGCGGAGCGATGTTCTTTTTATGTTCTCGGTCGTCCTTCGATCACGCACGCCGAATAAGGGCCGGCCACCGCACACCCACGGCGCCGCTCTCAAACCCCTCTCCCCTCCCTCCCCCACCCCCTACCTCCTTGTCTCTGCGCCCGAAGCAGACCAAGGCCCGACTTCTTCCAGTGGCATCCGTCCCTTCCGCTCTCTCTCTCTTGCGAGTGCATTCATCCCTTCTTATGCATACGCATATCCGATTCTAACGCCGATTAAGAAACGGAAAAGCCTATACACAGGTTATCTGACGCTAAAACAAGCAATGAGCCACATCGACTTGGGAGATTTTCTAGCGCCGACTCCTTTCGTTTTGTTTTCATGCGGAAATTCCATAGCGGAATAATAGCTTCATAGAATGGGATTTGAACCAGGATCTCACCAGTTTTAATTCAAGTTTTTAAACCAGCCAAGTTGCATATCCTCTTCATCTAAATTACGTGGACGCCAATAGGTGCACTATACACGGTGCCAGGTCTTGACAGAGATAAAGATAATCCTCGGGAGTTCACTGCGGTTTCATTGGATTCTACTTCTCTCCCTTTCATTGTACCTTCATGGTTCTTCGATGAACTCCGCCTCCTTCCCCACTATGACCTTTCATGCATTAGTGTATCATTAGCAATCGGGGTGTTCCGTTTCTCAGCCTCGAAGACGCTAATTCCTTCCACGCCAAGTGCCCACGCCGAGAGAGGACGCCGGGTGAGTGGACGCTGCGGTCGAGAGCTTTCACCTTCCGATTGGATTCATCGTCTCCCCTCACCCCCGTAGCTCGGATGGCGTGTATGTTTTGCCCTCCTGCCTTCACGTACTATATATCTATTCCATAAGAGAATGCTACTCGCCAGAGGGCATGAGGTCGGCTGAAGAAGTTGACCGTGAATTCCCAGCTCAGTCAATTTAAGTCTACGATTAATTGAGGTTTTGGATGGGCACAGACTAAACACGCCTGCCTTTCTAGGCTCGCCAAACAAAACGTAAACCCGAAACCCCACACTACAATAAACTATTCTTATTTTCCACAGGCATTCTATCTGCTTTAATTTCGGCCAATATACCTATCCTTCTCCTAACACTACCTCTTTTGTATAATGCCATCCCCTCTACACAGTATTTTGACATAGATTTTTAGTACTCCGCAAGCACCGCTAAGGTGTGTGGCAGGGGGTGAATACTTGAATTATTCTGATCCCTTATCGTCCATGGAAAAAATAAAATCTTATATCTATCTGCTCTACATTTAATCTCTCTAACTTTATTGACATGATCTCTCCTACCGTAGTAGGATGACGGTAATAATATATTTTCAAAATTAATGCTCAAGAGACATTTTTCCACTTCCAGAATTATATCGTCATCAACATGTTCTGCAACAATCTTTCCTGCCTCCTTTGGATTTCTCCCAACAACTCTCTCTCCTCCCCAATATGCCTAGTTGTTTTTTCTTGTTTTCCTTTCCGGCCATTTTACTTTTTCCATACTTCTTCATACCTAATTCTCATCTTCAGCCTGCGCGTATCATCTCATCTCAATGATCATGTTTCCGTTCCGTACGAAACCACGTTCAATGTCAATGTTTCCATTAATGTTTTCGTAAAATACTTACACAACGTCCCTATCATCAAATTCCTCTTCCTTGTGAAAGCTTCTTCGGCAAACGCAATTTTTACACTTAAATCTCTCTACTCCTTTGATAATTTTGTTCCAAGGAACTTCGAATTCAAACTCTTCTATCTTCTCTAGTTGTTCTATTCTGATTTTAACGTTTAACCTAACCAAATTTTTATTATGTGAGGGTTTTTTTTTAATTAGGCCCTTTTGGTCATAAAAACGTTTGTTATGAAGAGTTTTAATGACGATTTTAGTTTCCTACGAACCTAATTTACTTTTTTACATAATCGCAGCTTAAGTACAAGCACTTTTCTTAACGGTTCGCCAGCTTCTTTCATTTCTCAGCACAGAAGTTTGCCGCCTGGGAATTAATTGAAGCAGTTGACTACGGCAGTCTTGAGTTCCTCGTCGTCTTCAAATCGTTGTTCACCAAGCCAAGAAGTTTCAATTACAAGAAGTGTAGTATCTAGTATCTGGGCCCTTGGGAGACCCACCCTTTCCGGTAGACCGGTAATATTATTAGTAATACGCATGTCTTTAAACCCCAGAAGCGGATATGTCAATCAGAATTTTGATAGATTGCCTTTATTTCTTCCTTTAGCTGCAAATCATTGAGGTTGAATGGAAGTTAACCGATTAAATTTTGCAAATTTAGCTCATCTCCGCCGAGAGAAAGCCACGGGAAAGTCTAGAGTCGTGTCTCGTCGGCGGGGGGCCCCGTTTGCCCGGCGGCCCACCGCCCCTTTCCCCTTCCTTCGTACCCGGAGGAGCGAGAGGCGTCACTGCTGCGCCTTTCCCCACTCATCTGTAATAACATGATACCGAAATTTACTCTTAAATCCTTAACGTGCGATTACGTCAAATTTTGCGTACTTTTGGGGTACCATGATGTTACGGGAAGAAATTAAGCGCGTGGAAAGTGATTACATGATGGCAATGGTATGTGTAGCGCGTAAAAAGACAAAACATTGGCAGAACTGTTACTTCAGAAATAATTATTTTAAATAAATGTAATTTTCGGACGACTGATTCGGAGTGGAAGCGTTCCGCAACGTATTCTCGTGGATTATGGCCAATATTATTGGTTTCCGCGGCTTTTCGCAGTAGTGGCATGTTCTCGGTAATTTACGACGGACATTTCAAATCTTGGCGGTGTCGGCCTCGCGGATGTGTCAAACGCAATCGCTGCAATGCAGGCGAGGGATGTCGGCAAATCGGATCCGTAACTTCGGGAAGAGTAGCGGCAAGACTGTTCCCCAGCTCTACAAAATTGGGGACAATGCTAACCTTGAGATGTTACGAACGGCCTGGTCACGCTCCAGGGAATGTTGGAAGGGTCAGAAAGAGTTGGATAAAATAGGAAAACTTTTGCGAGGTAATAGTCATCGGGGATCTTAATTATCCATTAGAGCGGATCATTCTACTTTCGGTAAAAATGGAAAAGCTATCCCCAATGAAAGAGATTTGTGCTCAAGCGACGCCGTGAAATTTGTGCGAAGTTGTTACACTTTTGTTCTCAGGTAATGCTGCTCCTCCATCGAGAAATCTTGAAATTTAACTGCAACATAGAAACCGGTTGCTCAGTAACTTGCAAATAAAATCATTGATTATGCGATTTTTATTTGTTCGTAAATGTCATTGAAGTTTCATTAAGAACGGTTCAATAGGAACAAGGCATTGAAATACGCACATGAGAAAAGTAAACCGATGTTTTATTAAAAAACATTAGACGTTTTTGTTCCATGAATAACTGACATAAGCCGAATAGTGACGGCAATTACACTGCCTAAGTTCTCCCACGGAAATTCTGAACTTGACAATTCTCATGGGTGAAATGTGGTGTGGTGCCGAAACTTGGCGCAAACGCCCGGATAAATTTCAAGGCCTTTGGCGTGCAAATCCAATAGAGCACCGTCGACTGCAGCACGATTCCACACATTAATCCAAAAACGTGAATTTCACGCAGGGGGGTGGTTTGGAGGCGGGGAACTGGCCCGAGTCGAAGCAAGAAGAAAGGGCGCCAACGTCTCTTCTCCGGGGGCGCTGCCCGCCAAACAGCCGAGGGGCCGTCGCCTCCACCGCCGCCACCTTCTCGGGCCTTTGCCGCCCCATATCCCCGCCGCTCCCCACTCACCGCCCCCAAAACGACTTCCAATCCCGGATTATTTCAAGGTTCACCATCCCCCCTCCGATCTCCCTCCCCCGACAGCACCCCACCCGACTCCGACGGCAGTTATCCAACCTCCCTCTCCCTCCTCCGAACCCTCCCCCCAGGGTACGCACGCAGAAGAGCACACCCCATAAACCCGGAACCTCATCCGATCTCTCCGCTCCCCCTACTCACCCCTCTCCCTACGAACAACGCACCCCCTCCGTTATATCGGAGAGGTAATCGAACCACCCCCGCGCCACACGCACCCACACGCTCGTATGTAACATACGGTTGGGGGGGGGGGGAAGCGGACCCTCGCTCCATCCCCACACGAAGCGTCATTCTCGCGGAGTGGTGGAGGCCGGCTGGAGTGGAGGTGCGGGGGGGACCGAGGAGGAAAACAATTCAGGGAGTGCCCCACTGGCGATTGATGGTGCTCCCTCCGGCATGCCCCACCCACCCGCGATCCCATCTCGTGACAGTTTTGCGGAGGGCCAAAGGTTGGCGGTGGCGCCGGTGGGCCTGGGACCCTTCGGAAGCTCCCCCCCAGTGATTGGCAATCGGCGCCTTCCCAGATCGCCGTCCGAGCGCGTGGCGCGCCTCAGCCGGAGGGAAAGAGATCGACGTCGGGAGATGTCGGGGACGGAAGTGTACGTAGGGGAGGACCCTGAACGTGTTTTAAGAATTTATGCCGTCGGCGTCTACCCATAAAGTGAGTTTGCGTCCGTATCTGATCGTATACACGTGATTATTAAATGTGAATGCAAATGCTAATAAGCTCGATAATTAAAAATATCGCCATCGAATCAATTCGAGGATTTATTCGTGCGAGCTGTCTCGGTTCCCAAGTTCCAATCGTTCACTCATTGCGTCCCATCGCAGAGACATTAGCCAACGACTGATTCTCATAGTTTATCCTTTGTCTTTCCCTGTCATTCTTCCCCTCCGCCTCTTCTAACATATTTTCTCATCTTCCATGTTGCCTTCATTCATAATTAATAACCTAAGCAGTTTTGAAGATCACAATTGAAGGAAACAGAGAAGGAAGAGTTATAAACTGAACATGTAAGTTATAGTATAAGTAAAGATTAAAATATTTTTTAAGGTACAAGAGCTGGTCATATTTTTGCCAAAATCAACCTGGTCTTTTCATCTAGTTGCTTGATCAAGACCTAAAATGTAAGAAAAATACTTTTTTTAAAACACTGTGGTGTATCCTCCATATTATTTGCTCCAAAAACTTTCCCCCAGAACTAATGGAAAAGAAAATAATTTGATTAAATTCCATTCTTATAAAATAAAAGTATTTCCCATTGGAGCCACATACATTTAGCGGATATTTGTACTTTACAAAGTGGCGATTGCCATACTTGGGCTAAGAGAGAATTGAATCAGGTAAGCACTTGACAAACTGTTGAAAGTTTACATTTGTGTCATTTCAAGCAGAATCACTACTCATTAGACGAATAATGAGTAGTAGTCTAGCTTGACTGTCGCATGTCCTTTCATCAGGGTTTTAATGAATAAAAATTCCCAAATTCGTAGCAGGGGGTAGAAATAAACTCGAAACGAACACGGGGATGGTGGGAATAGGGTGCGGGACGAAGAAAGACACGACCGAGGGTTTGCGGTTGACCCTTGCGATACCTCGGAAAGAGTTTCAATGATTGTGCCAATGTTAACCAATAAATGTGGGCACTATTCCATTATTTTCGCTTTGAACTCACACAAGGAGTATTTTGCTTCATAGAGGCCAAATAAGATATACTAAGCCGAGTTTCTGCAATAAAAATGCTCCAATTTGCAGTCTGTACTGCTTTTTATGTACGCTCGCGGTTTTCGACGATCGTGGAAGAATTCACTCAACATTTTTTAATATTTAAATAAATTTATAATTACTTACTGATAAATTTAGTAAACAATACATATTTTATTATTATTTTGCGACTACCGTAATGTACCACGTAGAGCTAAAAATATTTAATAATTGTCTGCACTTTCAATGCATTACATCGGGAAAACTTGCGATTTAGTGTTCTCCAACCGTTTTTACGTGTACATAATAAATGGTCCGCCTGTCAATAGCCTTGCGATTGCCTGCGTGTATTTGTGTAGATGTAGATTTACTTAGTTCAAGATCGTAATGGGAATCAATTCTAGAAAGCATACAGTATTGCATTAAATATATTTTTTATCCCTGAAAACGTATTTTAAAGAAACTACTTCTATTACTGGAACTGTTGAGAAATATTTGTAATTATTTTTGGTCAAAATAAAGAAAATTTTCTCTCTCGATATCTACCAGTTGTTTTTACTCTTTTCCCCTTTCCATGTTACTGCGGGGCTTTTATTGAGACGGCGCATTTTGATTGCTTTAATGAGGCCTCTTTAGCCCATTAGCAAATTGGTTAACGCCTTGAACGAGCTAGGAAATTAAATTTAATGCTAGATACATGAATTAGAAAGTTGTGACCATTGAAACGTATAATTTCGCACTACTGATACCTAACTCAAACTCAAAAAAACACGATTATTCATTCGGCTGAGAGATTGCTTCCAACTAGTTAGTTTTCATGCAAAATTACAAACGTTATAATGTTTCACTTGACTTTACCAAAACCCCGATTCACTTCGAACTCAAAACAGTCACATCTAATATCATTGGCGATCAATCGTATAAAATCCTGGGTATGTGAGCTCCGTGGAATCACACGCCAAAATTTCTTTGGGCACTCTGTAATCAATTGGTAGGGAACTCTTTGCTGTTTTAGAACGTCTTGTTCGTTGAGTAGGTAGAGGAAGGGAGTCGATGAACTCAAAATGTGTTTTGCCGGCGGTGGCGGCGCCTTCATCTGCTGACAATGGAAGGAGGAACCTTAGGAGGGGAGACTCCAGGAAAATGCCCTCCCTCCCCTCGTAGCCACCCACACCACCCGCCCCACGCACACACACACACACACACCGGTACCTCTTTCGGGGAGCACTGCCAATCCTCAGAGAGCCGGAATACAGAACCTGATTGGCTCAGGATTTCACGCACTGTGGGATTGCGAGGTTAGCTATAATCGAAGAAGAATAATTTATCGGGCGGATAAATAAATAGAACATGGGTTATCGTTACGGATATTCTTATTACCGGGTCAAACTCTGTAAAGCATGACCGACATTACTTCGATACTGCGAGATCAATTTGAATTTAAGGCTCAAAGTGACGTCGGATTAAGTCCTAGCCAGATAGTCTAGAGGTCGTGGGTTCGATCCCCGTCTACGTGGAATTTCCTCTACCGAAGGTTTAAGTGTTTGTTTTTCGCCCTACTGTTAATTGTTATAATCCCATGCAAATTCCTAACCTTGGGGGTAATCGGATTAGTGCTAAATAATACAAACATAATTTTGGAAATGATTACGTTGCCTCGGGAAGATTCAATGACTTACGCACCTTACCTGCGAGAGTCCCGCTCGAGAATAATTTCGCCCCGATGCAGGAGCTCCAACGGGGGTGGTTCACGGGGTGTTTGGGACTGCGCTGACGGACATTCAGCGGATGTGATGCAAAAACGTTGCAAACTCGAGAAGCACACAAGCTCATGTATCCAAAGGAAATGTAAATGATGGAAAATGACACGTTAATCCTTCGAAAGATTTACGAGTCAAGAACCAGTGCTTAGAAAAAGAGTCAAGAATAAGTGCTCATATTTTCCTCCATTCTAACAGTTATTCCTCTTATAATTGCTGAATCGTTTGCCATGATAAACCATACACGGTTTCCAATGCGTCGAAATCATTCAAAGTGATGGTTTTCCTAAAAGCAATCGATGGATGGAGAATGATTGAGATTACGCTGGAGGCTTTGACTCCCGCGATGTTGTTCTCGTACGACCCAAACAACCTTGATCTTGAGAGATGAAAAATTATAATTAAGGAGTATTGCGGACACACTAAACGGACAAAATGAATAAAACCACTGCTGCGAATCGTTAAAATTCACGGGGCTCGCCGGTAGGCGGTTCAGTCGGATGCATTTCACGGAAGAAATGCAATTTTTATCGATTCTGTAATCTACGTAAACTCAGATCGCACAATTTCGAGCTCTCAGTCTGAACAACGGATTTCCAACTTCTTTTGTAATTCTAGTTCAACGACCCGTCATGAGTTAGGATAGGTATTAATTTTTTATCCCAAGCAAAAATGGCTTTGCTGCCATCTCAGGGTTTTTGACCTTCGTACATTGAGTGAGGTTGTCATTTTAAAATAATTCGTATTTTGAAATTTAAAAAAAATCACGGAATTTACACGGGTTAGTGAGTGACTGAAATGATTTTTTTTAATATGAAAACACAGCGATGCATGTTAATACTTTTTACGACGTTACTATGACTAAGTATAATACGTGAACCCCAGGCAAGTAGCTCATGGTTATTTTGCTCTTCTCAATATCATAGACGATGTTTATCGCCATTGGTGCCAGGTGGGTGCGAACCATTCTAATTCAACTTGTTTTGTGCCATTATGGCTTCATCGCTGAGACACCGTCTAGCCTACTCCGTGCACAGCGCAATCGCCGGCCCCAAGGTGGGCCGATTATGCACCGCAGACTGAGGGTGGTGGCAATGGAAAGCATCAGTACGAATGTCAGTTCCTCAGTTTTTCCGAATTTACCGCCCCCCTTCACTCGTAACACAATCGCGTTTAACGTGGATTGCCACCGCGCTATTTTGAGATCACGATTTGACTGTCAGATGAACTGGTATTAAAGCCGTCCCTTTGGGGGTGCTATTTCTCTCACATATCCGAGTATATAGGACCACGTTAATATACAGATCAAGAGAAGGTTGTTAACAAGTCCCACAGGAATTTTAGGAATAATTTGCAGGATAACTCCTGCAATATTACTAAAGTCCACTTGTAGGTTATTCGAACACTGTAGGGCTGTTTTAGATTAAAGTGTAGGTCAAATAGTTGGTAGCTAAAGTCTTCTTCGCCAAATTATTTAGCTCTAAATAAAATGAGGGTCAGTGATAGCAAAAGCGGATGTATGTAGAATGGCTGGTGACTAACCACCCTTTGCAACACGTCCTTGCGACGGCTTGCGGGGTATTGTGTCGATATAAATGTGGACGAGTCTTCGTCTGCCCCACTCCTGACGACCGGAGGAGTTCCCACACCTGCGAGAGTGGTTTGTCTCATTACGCCGTAGTACTTAATACATCCAATGGCCATGTCCGAGCAGTTCTCAAAACGTCTTCGAGGGTCTCTTTTGCGCCGTAACCGAATCATTAATCGTCGCCTAATAGACTCACATCCACCACCCCGGACGACGGCCGACTCCCACTCCCACAACTCCCAAGCCCACTCCCACCGCAACAACGCCGCTAGGGTCATTTAGCAGGGCATTACCCATCTTCTCCTCCTCCCCCATTTCCCGCCCCCCCCCTCACGGCCTGCGGGGGTTAGCGCGATGCACTTGGTGCGGGCCCCCCTTCTCTTCCTCCCTGGTCCAACCGTTCCCGACTCGTCCAGCATTCATCTCTCTCTCCCCGCCCCCCTACTTCGGATCTCGCGTTCTCAAGCGTGCAGATTCGGCCGGGAGGGAACGCCCGAGGGTTTTTCATTCCTTGACTCCCTCTTGCTCCATCGCCTCGCGCCACAACTCACCGCTGAGGCCCCCGGCGCCGCACCGGCATGCCGTCTGGTATTCAATGATGACGACAGGAGCGGGTGCAGCAGTGACAATGGGAAAAGGGCGTGGTTTCGTCAATCGGTGATAGAGAACGGACGCTTTTGCAAAAGGAAATAATGTTTTCCACATCCAAGTTATATTTTTCGACCATTCGGTAAATAGCAAAATTCTATTGCCAAATAAAAACTGAACGGAAAATACAAGGGCGCACTAAAATAAATTATCGGAGTTACCTGCCATTTGAATGAAACTGAAATTAAATGCATTGAAATGCCATGTAATATACTAGGAAATGGCGTTAAAACGAATTTTTAATGTGTATTATAATTAAAATGCAACAATTGCAGAGTGTAAAAATCATTCACCTTGACCGGGATTCAAACCCGGATACCTCGATGCTCGGCCGAGTGCTTTAGCCAGTTAAGCTATTCCTTTAAAGCCCTCAAAATATCGGAGTGTAAAGGACGCCTCGATAGCTTAACTGGTTAAATCACTCGGCCGAACATCGAGGGCTCCGGGTTTGAGTCCCGGTCAAGACGGATGATTAATACACTCTGCAATTGTTGCATTGCAATGCATATTAGCGAATGAGTCCGTCAAAAAGTTGCTGTCGCAGCATCTCCCGCAGTTTCTTGTAATGTGTCTTATAATGTTCAAATGCGGTCAATCATTGTTGAAATTCTCATTGGTTGATCGTAGAGATCGTCAGCGTAGTTTCGCTGCTAACAACCTCGGGAATGGCCCCTCCGAGACCGTGTCGCCTCCGTCAGACCGTGTCGCCTCGGTTGCATAGCACCCGACGCCGTGACGAAAGAGGTTCGGCGAACGCAACAACTCTTGGGCACATTCATTCCTTTCTCAGTTGCACATGAAAATGATCGGATTATTTACAGTTGCATTGATGAAGAGTTACGTGATATAATTCGAGATTTAGGAGCGCATGTCTAAAACGCTCGCGAAAATGTTTTCTCACACAAGGTTTTCTTGCTTCCTTCCTTCCTTTCTCAGAGCATGCCTGGTGAATTTCAAGAAACTGCGGGAGATGCCGCAACAGTAACTTTTAACGGAGTCATCCGCTAACATGCATTTCAATGAAACAATTTCAGAGTGTAAAAATCATTCACCTTTCATGGCGAATGATTTTTACACTCTGATATTTGTTGCATTGAAATACCTGGTGAAAGTGGTGGGGTTTTCGTCTAAAGGAGAAGTACGTATAGGGATCCCCTTTGCTTACATATCACTACGTCGTAGCTTCTCATAGTGTGGTCCGGAGTGCACTAGTCCCGCGGGAATAGATCTAGTCCATGTGATCCATGATTTAGTGCATGGACCTATTAAAACTAACAAAGCCTTTTGTTTAGTTTTTTATAAGCGCTAACAACCTTCACTTTTCTAGATGAAATAATAAAATGAGAACATTCCATAAGTAGAGTAAGTTTCTACCCCGTTTTATGATTTCTACCCCGTTTTATGATTTCTACGCCATTATTTTATATACGAGTATTTTATTTATTTTATACCTCGTAATGTTTAATCAATTGATTCCCTTAATAGCAACGTCTCATATGCGAAGAGAAGTATTTCAAACCTCTCCATTGTGCAAGAAAGGCGATGTTTACCACCATTTAGATGATTTGCGATATTTAAATTTACCTTTAGAAACTAGTATTTAAGTAAAATGTGGCTTTGATATTGCATGTCTGGTGCTTATTCATCTTAACACACCAAAGTTATAATTTTTATCCAACAGATACAAGAAAAAACATTTCGTCTCGATTAGCCCACCGCATTTTCCTCTTGACACAGGATACATTTCCTGATTCAATGTATTTGTTACAAGACAACACATTCTTCCATAAGATGGAGAATCGATGCAATAGACCGATGTAAAAATGCTTGAAAGCAAACCGACTTTATTTGGTCAAAGAAAATGGTGCCGAGCTTTTATTTCATATATTCAAACGTAAGAAAGTGATTGATTCAGAGCCAACAAATTTTGAAAAAGTGTTCTTCTTCGAAAATCGACTCTCTTAAAAATACCAGTGTAAATCAAACTCGCCACGCCGCCCAGGCAGTGCCCGAATGCGAGTGATTCGAGAATCGGCGGTCCCAGGGCAACTGAATGGTGCACACAATAAGCGTACAGGAGTGGTTCCCGCACCACTCATCCGTGACTCCCCACCTTCGATGCATTTTTCCCCGCGTCCTCTTTCATCCTCTTCCACCCTCCAAACTGCCCGCGCAGGGCATCGGGATGGAAATAGCCAATCGTGACCACTAATTTTGCTGCGATACTCGTGGTAGTAGTTATTAGAAGAGGAGAAGACCGACAGCTGAGCTCATTTCCGTCATAAGGGGCAGGTGGATTACTTGGTAGTGGTAGGGAATGGAGGAAGGGTGCAGAGAAACCAGGCGTTGGCGTTCCTTCTCCTTGCGAAAGGTATCAAGGGGTTCACAGTTTAACCTCCCATCCGTCGAACCCCAGTTGAAATCCTCCCCTCAAGACACCTCAATTAGGGATTAAGTAACCACTGAACACTTCACCCACGGTTGGGATTCGAACCAAAACCCTCGGGCTTGGAAGCCAAGCCATTAGCCATACCACCACTGCGATTACCCTCATTGACACCATTTAAGTTACGTAAAAAATAATAATGTGATCTTGTTTAAATATACCTGTATGCTTTTGTAAATTTTTGACTAGATATATTTCAAATGTGGGACCAATTTACAAACGGTTAAACTCTATATTTGTAAAGGGAAAGCGTACATAAATTGATAGAAACAATATATGCTAGAATCTAATGTCCTATGGATTAAGAACCATAATTTACTCAACCCGATACATTTTTCGTAGATTTACGTGGTGTACATATGGTTGTGAAACCTTTTTTAGCCTTTCATAGCACCCATGGCCTCATCGTTCCCCCATCTCTCCTCTACCCCCCCCCCCCCCCGAATTACTTCCCCCCAAGACCCTTCGCCCCCCTGAGAGCGGGGGCGGGGAGCGGGAGAAGAGAGCGGGCCGCAGCCAATCTGGCGGAGAAACTCCCTTCTTTCTCCCCCCCCCCCCAGAACACAATGCCTTTAAAAACCGCCCCGCCAGGAGTGCAGGGTGGGGGACGGCCTCCCCTCTTGCCCCATTGCTCCCATTCTCCGCCCCTGTCACATCTCGTCAATCTCCCGAGGAATTCTCCTCTCTCTCTCTCTCCCGGAGAGGGAAATGAAACGGCCCACCTCCTCCCAACTTCCACTCCCCCCCGTTTATCTCCCCGAAGAGAGGAGGTGGAGTGTAGGAGCGTGAGAGGTGCGCCTTCCATTCCCCGGGAGCATCATAAAGGGGGCCGGGCGGAGGGCAGCCCCCAATGCTCTTCTCTTCTTCGCTGGACACATAATGTGTGCGGAGGCGGGCCGAGAGGAGCGGGGGGCGACGGGCGGCGGATCCCTCGATCGGCCCAGACGCCCCTCTCTCCGGGGGTGCATGCAAGTGTGTGTATTTTGTGCGCGTCCGGAGGAGGTGCATGGGGGTGATGGGAGCACCAGGCGTCGCACCGAGGTAGGACCTTGGAAAAGATATTGTAGAGGGGAGGGGTGGGGGGGCGAGCCACCTCGAGCGAATAACATATTTTTGATGATTTGATTTTCGTGAAATCAAGATCACTCATGAGGGTGTGTGTGTGTGTAGGTATATATATGTGCATATATATTCTACGATGTCTCACGGACGTGAATAATAAATCAATCAAAGGAGATAGCGTTGGCCAACAAGTATAGATCTGGACATAAAGAGAACTTCATGAACTGGATAAAAATGAACTCCAAGTACCTTGAATGTTGAAACCTTGTCGGGTTGAAGTTGTATTCAAAAAAGCAATCCCGCCAAACGGCGAAAACATATTCACACGCATTCATGTTTACGAAATAAAAAATGGAAATAAACACGCTTTAAGAAAGGATAAAATCAATATATTTTATATATAATATATATATATATATATACACACACACACACCCACATACACAAGGGTGGTCTGAAAAGTTTCCGGTCTGAAAAATTTCAGAAAAAATGTCTTGTACCCACGTATATACATATATAAAACACAGTCATCAACCCGAAGGTCGGTTTGATAGGTGAAAGTAGAACTCACATATTTATGTGAGTTCTATTTTATTTTATTAACATATTTAGAAAATTAATTAAAATAAAATATTCCATCGCTTTCCTTTTTTTAATTAAACAGGAGAAAAATCATTTAACGGGCTTCTCATCTTCATTTAGACTCGTACCCATGTCCTACAATG
The DNA here is from genome assembly GCA_037158775.1 of Hetaerina titia. Lineage (NCBI taxonomy): Eukaryota > Metazoa > Arthropoda > Insecta > Odonata > Calopterygidae > Hetaerina > Hetaerina titia. The sequence goes on from CM073768.1 coordinate 133,440,996, forward strand.
TTGTTTGCGAAAACGCATTCACTTTTTTACTATCTCGACGAACAGGGTTGAACCAAATTTCACATTAAAATTAATTATATCTTTAGCCATATGAAATTTGTATGATTACTGCAAGTTATCTTCTCGTTAGGTTAGCAACCAATATGCTAATGAAGACTTTCCTTACTTATGGGTTGCAATTCTATTTCTCTCAGCTTTGAGCCAATAGCCAAGTCTAATATTGAATATTGTAAGAGATTTGTTCCTAGTTTGACCAGTCTCCGTAATTACGTACGTACGTATCGGTAACGTACTTCTTGATATCAGAAGAATATGCGTGAAGGATTTACAATCAATCACTCGCAACGTGCCTTTTAATTTTGCGAGATGGTCACTCTTGAAAATTTAGCATGAGTCTCCACAAGTTTCTAATAAAATATTTGTTAGTGTTGTGTATCATTCATCATAGTTAATTATTTTTCAACGAAGTCCTCTTTTGCTTGGTATGCCGCATAATTCTGATACCATAAGTCGTCCAATGAAACTTGGCACTGGTGAAAATTATTATTTTCAGAAGGAAACCTAGAATAGTACATTACCCTTTAAGAATAAGACCAGCGTTGAACAGATAGCTGGGCAATTAAAAAAGCTGAAAGAGGTCGGTTGGACAGACGAGCACAAATACTTGTGCTACACGGTCGAACACGGGGGTCAGGGCAAGTACACGCTGTTCAGCCTTTGGAGAATTCATTTAAAAGTCGTAGTGCACTACAACCTTAGCCACTAGAGTATCAAAAAATGAAAAATAATCCTAATTTCACTGCCGTTTTGCTCGACAAGCGTTCAAATCACTCATCTCTGGGACCAAGATCTTTGAATTAAACGTCCCCGTACCAGTAGTAATTTAATTTCCATGGTACTGCGACCACTTCATTTCACACTGTTAACCATGAATAAATAAATGCAAAAAAAAGACCGTCAAGATATTCATGGTCGAAGCTGGATGCTAGCGACCTCTTTGAAAACAGGCGTGGACAGGATTGCAATCATGCAGCTGAGGATGTACTGTAATCGGCGGGACGGATCACAAAATCGATTGTGTAATACAAATGTCTAAATGCAATCAAAACTCTAATCCCATCGAATGACCCCTTTCTTTGAAGCCCAACAGCAAGGATTAACTACAGCCCAGAAATATGGAAACAACCCAGAGGGTTGGTATTGGTATGTATTAGTTGTTAGGGGAGGTGACCTACAGCAAGAGTCACTCGCCCTATTATGGAGATCGGTGGCTACTTTAATAGGGCAAGGATATTCAGGGAATGGGGGAAGGGTGGAGAACAACCCAGCGTTGACATTAGAATAATCTTAATGATAGATGCCTAGGGGTCCACAGTTTGACGTCGTATCCGACGGACAGCGTACTCCAATTGAAGTACTGTTCATATAGCACCAACGAACAAGGGATCGAAATATTACTAAAAGAATCCTGTCACCTCCGGGATTCGAACCGTGGTCTTCGGCGTAGGTAACCACCAACCACCACCAACATCCCGATCCTTACAGATAGTTGTGAAGAGATAATAGGAAAAAACATCTTCAAATACTCACTTGTACAATGAAATTAATCCGATGCTCGTCTTCCGATTCACAGCGGCCACAGAAACAGTACACCCCTTTAACAAGTCCGGGCAGCATGGTCTTCGAGAAATGACGCCAGTCGGACCTAAAAAGCGCGATTCCAGGGTATATTACTGCAAGAATGCTCACTTAGGGAAAAATTTGCACATTGGCACAAACACTGACGCTATGGAGAGAAAATCGTAAAATTCAAATTTAATAATGAATGAAGCTCCTACGGATAATAGTATTGAATAATTGAAAAACTCCAATATCCGCAAACAGTTTACCTTTCAAAACAAAGTACTAATGAGATTAGTTGGCAAACGCTACAAGTCAAAGGATGGGGTATAGGGTAAAAACAGGAAAGGGATGAGAAAGGAAGATGAATATGAATACGCGCATTTCGGCCGCAAAGTAGCTCTCTTCAGCGTACTGAAGGTGAATCGTCACGACATAACAAGTTGAAGTGTCACACATCACTTCAACTCGTGTCACTAGAACAAAATTAGTTCTTCATGTTCATCTATCTTTTAATTACGTAAGTCCAGTGACAGTTTTGGTCTTCAACTTGTAAACTTTTCATCCTATGTGAAGATTATTTGTCGCGGAGAAATGGACTAATAAATTTTCACGGCGGTAGAAAGTTGGAAGAGACGCCATGATAAATAAATTCCTCATTCCGAGTTCTATGTTGGTCAATCGCTGCTAGGGTTGTAGTTAATGGTAATTAAATAAGTCATTAACAATTGGATATATAAAAAGGGCTAAAGGCGTGGCTTGGGCTAAAAGTTATGTGTGTAATTGGTAAAATATCCACATGAATGTAACCCAAGTAACCTCCACATAACGGTAAGATCACACGCTCTTCCCCAACATCATCAACATTAAGATCTAAGGAAAGGAAATGGTGACATCGTCAAGGAGGTTAATATCCGCGGCGGGTGCGGGGGTGGAATGGGAGAGCACAGATCACTGGTCGCAGATCAAGGGGGCGCGATTCGTGTTGATCTCTCGGCAAGGGCTATGCGTGAAGTTGGCAGCTCTGATCACCCCTTGCCGCTCTGCCTTCCCCCCTAAGTGGGACCCCCGGGGGGGGGGGGGTCGCCGTGCCCTCCGCCGTCGTCCATCTGTGCCCCTACACCGTGGAACCGTACGGAGAGTGGCGAGGAAATCGGTTTACTGTCGACCGGGAACTTAAGTCGGCGGGTGAGGACGACGCATGAGGAAGCCCCGCAACGGAGAAGTATTTGTTACTGAACCAGGAAACCTCATGTTGTGTTTACCTTTTGACGTCGCTAAGCCCATTATGAGCACTGAAAAATATCCGTGGAGGGACTTAATCCTCACCCGTGGGCTCCCTGCCGTTTTAAACGCCAGGGTGGGTGGTACTCTGCGTGGAGGAATATTAATTTGAACGTTTTGTACGAATTCAGTTAAGCCTCGTTCCTGGTTGGGCCCTGGAGGGAACTACGAGGCAGCCCCACCACCTCTCTTCCTCCCCGCCCCCCACGGCGTCAACCGCCACCAAATCCGTGTTCGGGAACGGAATTGCTTTGTTTTGAGTCATTCCCGCTGAAGGCATTTAATGACGTGTGCTTACTGCTCTGACTCACGGGATTGGTCTTCGTTTCGTGAGCGTGCTCGGATTGAGAGATTTGATTCGAGTGAATGGCCGGATCGCAGCCTCCGACGTAGCAGTTGAACCGGAGTCGACTTTTCCCAAGATGAAACGAGACCACCTACAAAATTAACCCTTGGCGCTGCCTGTAACTGAAACTCATTCTATGCATGTTGATCTCTTCATTATTAAAACTTCAGATATTTTTCATTTTTCATCAAATGCAAAAACTCGTATCGTATCTCGTTTTTCCCCAGAGTTAATCCATATATCCGCCAAGTGGGGACGGTTTACGGGCAAAGGAAGCGGCATCCCCTGAACATGGAAGATTGCCTATTTTGGTTTCCCATCGCGATTAATGGCATGAAGAGCATAAGATTGAATGAAATAAAAGAGATTAAGGAGTGATTTTGAACACTTAGATTACTCGCGCGGTCTTTTCTCTTCGCACTCATTCAGTCGAGGGCTCCTCTTTCCAACACTACCTTTGTCGCCTCATTCATCTCATACACTAGCAGCATATCCCAAATGAGGCCTAACTAGCGAAAGATGACATTCATCGAGGAATAAGATAAACTTTGTAAATTCACAAACATTTATTGATATGGTAAAACCCGTTTCATATCATAGGTGACATCTTCAGACCTGAATGTTCACAAGGTTGAGCCCGATACAATGGAAAATAACATTTCTCTTTAAACTTTTCATCACATACTCCTCACCACACTTTCCCCAATGCTCGACTAATAGATCTTATTTTTTTGTTAGCTTTTCCACATATTCCCCGTACATATTTCACCCAGGATAAATCTTGGGTGAGGGGAACGCCCAAGTATTTTAACGAGTTTATATATTTTATTTCGGTATTCCAAATGCAGCAGGCGTTCAGGAGGGAAGTGATATCATTAAAAAAATTCATTATTACGCACTTCTTTAAGTAAAAATCAAATTGTCAAGTGTTGCACCAACGTTGTATAGAATTTAGGTTATCCACTAAAGCTGCTTCATCCTCGGAATTACGGATATCTCTGCAAATCACTGCATCGTCGGCAAAAAAAACGTTTATTACTATTAACCACGTAGTTAACGTAAATACGGAATAAAAGAGGTCCGATTAAACTTCCCTGGGCAACATCTGAAGTGACATCTACTTCATTAATGGCAATGTTTTAAATTGTCATGAAAAAGGGCAGTCACTAATTTGGTTTTATCAGATCATCTTAAGTGCAACAATAAAATTTCGCCTTCCATAGTGTCTTTTCTCGTTTTAAGCCGAATTTAGCGTCCACCATAAGCAGCACGTACTGTATATAACTCCAGGTATATCTAATCCATTCATAAAATATGAAAGAGGAAAGAAATGTGAATTTCTCTTACTCGTGTACACATGAACCAGTTTGAACTAGGGAGTCAACGACTCTCTCAGTTACGTTAATTTACTTTAAAATTTTTAGCAGTGCTCACTTCGAGTATTTTTATCGTCGAAACACAAAAATCATAAAAAATCAAACCTTTTTTTAGCACAAGTTTTGCCCGAAAAATTGGAGGCCCATACAATTTTCCCCAAAGAGATTCATATTGAGACAACAGCACCCGCCTTCACTGAAAGTGTTCGGTCTGGTGCACGTGGAAAGCACCCTGTAGAGACTCTTATTAGATTCCGATCTCGGGGTGTTTGAACGGATATGATGATTTCCATTATCATATTAACTGGTCGTTTAATCAATTTAAAGTCCTCAATTTCAAGCCACAGACTCCGGAAATGTGTTAGATAGTGCAAGATCGTGAATACGTTCCTTAGGCTTTGATCCCAAGGTCTTGTCCAAAACCCATTGCAATTTGAGATGGTGTAGCGGTTTAAAGGCCTTATGCAGGCCTTAAGATTAGGAAATTTTCCGAATCTCCGGGTCATAAAGAAAGATAATGGGGGCACTAACGTCTTCAAAGGCAAGATGGAAACAATGCCATTTCCAAGAAAATTCAATGGATAGTACTGCTGATAACGGATCTATTTAGTTTGGGTTTTTCGTGAATTAGTGTAATTTTTTTTCTATGAATGCAGTCGCTCCTTATATTTCCCGTAACGAGATGTTAACGAAACACGAGTTCCAATTACCTTGAAATATATTTCAAACGACTATGTCAACACAGTCGTGAAAACACTTATTTCCACAATGTTTCTCCCAAATTAGCCTTTCCTTTCCGGCTTTGCTGACTTTAAAAGGGAAGTATAGAGGAAAATACTTTAAACAGTCTCGTGTTTGCAAAGGGTGTACTTTGGCACAGACGAATTCCGTATGAATGTTATTAAATGACAACAGACTGAAATGAGTAAAATTTTAATTAAACACTTGATGACTTCTTTTTCTACTGAATAAGAATAATTCATCGCCCAGGTACCGCATGCGTAAACGACGCAATACGGCTGGAGTTTATTACTGAAATATAAGTAACAGATTAAGATCATCCTATGAAATACGTCCGTTCAGCACAATTGATACACCCATTAAAAATAAGAAATAGTTACGAAATTGGAGGAAGACGCTCTCCATTGACTCCACAATGGATGATGGGGGCAGTCCCAAAGGGGGGGAGGATTCGGATCTGCGGGGGATTTCTCACGGGGACACCGGCCGGGGTGTGCGCGACCACCGAAGCGAAAGACCCCGCCCCCCGGGTGTGGGAGCGGGGGGGAGAGTGGCCGGCTGCCCCGAGTGCCCGCCACATAAGTTACGCGATGGGGGCTGCTACGGCCCCGGGCGCTTTGCCGCAGTGTGGCCCCGCGCGAGAGAGAGCCCTCCTCCCCGTCTCCATTTTCACGCTCGAAATCCGCGACATAGCATTATCTTTCGACCGGAGCGGGGCGTGGGGGAGCAATGGGCGGACGGAATCCTTCCTCCTTGAGCCAATATGTGTCGCCTCCCCACTCGCAATCCTCCGCACGGCCCCTTAACCTCCCGCCCCCCTCCCCGCGGCCTCGAAGGAGGAGGACCCCCAAATGGCGCGCGCGACCCCTCCCCCCCTGCGAAAGAGATAGAGAGAGAGAGTGGGATTTGCTCCCCATGCCACCGCCGCTGGATTTATGGAGGTGAGGTAGGCCTGGAGGGGGAGTGAGCGGAAAGGGGGCGAGGGGTTTAAGTGGGGGGAGGGGGTGGTTGACGGGCGAGGGTGGAGGCGGTGTAGGGAGACGCTGTACGACCCCTTATTCCCACCCCCCCGCCCACCCACCCACACATGCACACACATATACATATACACATGTGATATGCACGCTCTCACGAGGACACACACACACTCTCTTTCTCTCTGCACAGCAGATAAGGATTCTTTATCCGCCGAGCCATTCAACTACTGCCGTCCCACCCATCGCAAAAAAGGAAGGCGCGCCACCCTCCCCCTACCGCCTCAGCGGAGGCGAAAAGGGCGGGCGGGGGACGCAGGAGGGGAAGGAGTGGGGTGGGAGGAAACGGCGGAGTATGTGCGCTCCCGATGAGGAGGAGGTGGAGAGGAAGAGAGAGAGAGAGGATTTTTTTTTATTTTTAGGCGAAGGGGGCGGCGGGCGATTTCTATCACTCCCGACGTCCCATGCGCGCGCAAGAGACAGAGAGAGTGCAGGGGGCCGATCCACCCCCACCCCCCTCCCACCATCAACTTCGCCCCAAAGTAGGGGGGGGCCACCTCGACCCCCGCGCCCACCTTGAGTCAACCTCTTATCATGCCTGCCCCTTCTCGCCCATCCTCCCCGACCCTTCCCCCACCCACGCAGGAGGCGCCAGGGGGCGAGGGGTGCCCAGGGGGCGGTGGGTCGCGCGCGCGCTTATTCGCCCCCTCCCGTCCCGGACAGGAGTGTGTTCAGAGGGGAGGCGCAAAAATAAAAGAAGAATACTAGTCCTCTCGAGGAGAGCCAAGGGGGTGGAGGGAGGAGAGAGGGTGGGGGAGGGGGCGAGATGAGTCGCCATGTAATTGGATGCATGCGACTGCATCCTCGGCTCCCTCCCTCTCCCCGCAACTCTCCCCACTCCCGCCAAGTGAGGCTACACAAACATGCACTCGCTCCTCTGCAAACTTACTCGTCAGACAGACAGACAGACGAAGAGAGAGAGAAGGTGGGGTTGGGAAAAGAGTCGAAAGAAGATTTCGTTCCGTGTATGTTAGTTAGGCGCACGAAAACGAGCCGGCATGGAAGAACGGAGGGGGACGACCCCCGTTCGCCCCTCGGGGCAACCAAGCGGAGGGAGGAGCGCAGGCCGTGCCCTAAATACGACCGCCAGGTGGCGAGCAAGCGCGCACCTTTCCTCGCGGCATACTACGTCCGGGACCACCCCCCTTTCAATCGTCCCTCCCCCTTCGCCCCCTGATCTCGCTGCTGCATCCACACACCCACTCCCCCTGCCCCTGCTCTGCGCCCGGGGGCCTCCCCACCCCCCTTTTGAGACCGAGGGAACCGAAATGAGCGACGGGATGGACGGGCGAACACGACGACAACCGCTCCCTTGCGAGCGCGCGCGTGCAGCCGTCCCGGCGAAAATGTTTTTGCGGTTGCTTACTACTCCACAACCACGCTCCCCCACCTTTTCCCTTACCCCCCGCTCCTCCTTCCAACCAACCGCAATCCTTGACATCAGCGCGGTTCACTCACGCACCACTCAATGCGTACCCAAACACACGCACGCACGAACATACGCTTGTTTGAATCCCTCGTCTTCCGCATTCGGGTCTCACGCCCCCCACCCCCCGCCTTTACCCCCTCTAACCCGCCGCGTATTCGCCAACCCGGGAAAAATTTCCTTGCCGATATTCCGATGCAATTTTATTTCCGTATTTATTTTTTTGATCGCTACAAACACCACGGCGACAAATCTGCGAAGTCCCCATCCGCGCGGGACAACCGTACGGGTGCCTCGATGCACCACCGTGTGCGGGTGAAGCAGTTCAATTATAGAACGTGAGTGGGTGACACCGGCATTTTGCAGGTCTAAATTTATTCGAGTCGATTGCATTTGAAATATATACATATATATATTTTTTTGTTAAAATATTTTTCTCTCTCCACGCTTTCATTAAATTCTCAGGTTTTTCGACCGAGAATGACAGGTTCCATTACTCGTTTTCCGGAGCGTGACGGACTGCACACGTGCATCCAAAAATACGGTGGCGCAAAATTTAATAAACCTCATGACGTCAGAGAGAAATTGAAAAAAAGACCATTTTTTCCATCTGAAACTGGTTTCGACGTTACATAAATAATATTTAAGTGTTCAAATACCGCAAATCTAACTGACAGCTGATATGGAGAATTTAAAATGTTCTCTTTGTTCATTAAACAGAATGCGCACTTTCTTGCGCAAACAGTTTGTTGAATTCTTAAACGGCGAATATAAGATTTCTCGGTTCTACTTGAAAAGTTGTGCATATGTTCATGCACTTACAATTAAACTTGTTCCTCATGATGCATCACACATGCATGAATTGCATATTACTTGTAGAATTTTCTGCATTTTATTAACGTTTTGATCCTTCCAGAGATTCCACTATGTAAAAGTGACTCGCCTTGAGCGGGATGGTAGGCGAATGATTTGAATTTTATTGTGGATAAAATTTGTGCATTTCGTTGCACGTAAGCGGAAGAGTCCGTTAAGTCCGTAAGTAACTGCTGCTGCATCTACCAAAGCTCTTTGAATGTTGCCATTTCAAAGCCAAATTTGGCATAGAAATATTCCCGGCGGGGTATGTATGCAAAGATTGCCTCTGGAAATGCGAGCATATACTCCGAATGGCAAAGGTGCTCAGACTGTTCTCTCCCTCTCCTCCTCAGTTGGCTAGATTGCTCTCGGCTATCTCAGCGCCTCATCGTGTTGCTGAACTTTCTATTCGTCATTATTTTGCTTCTATTACCCATTTTTCTCTATGCGAATTTTCTGTTATAATTTATGCGACGATCTGCTCGGGTACACAAGGCAGCACACTCGTGGTAATTCAAATGCGTTATAGTCAATAATGATCAAAAGTATACTTTTATATGTCTCCCTAATTGAATAAAATACTTTGATTTAGTTCAGTGCGATTTTTAAACTTAATTATTTATTAGTTTTTTAATCTGTGTCATTTTATGTGTGTTTAGTGATTTGGTTAGTTCTGAATTATCTTGGAAATAACATAAACCACCATATTTCGATTAATTGAAACACTGTCCACCATTCACTGAGTAATATTCTAACGCCACAAAATGCTTTGATACCGCACCTGCTCGTTCGGCTTAGAAGTCTCCTTTCAAAAGCATTACGCCGCATAGCATAGCGAAGCAGAAAGCGAATGGCTCTTATGGTACGGGCTTGTACCATCAGCATTTCAGTTGCTTCTCCTTGAGAAAGATAACTCTTCCACCGGAAAAGCCATGTTCATTCGCTTATAGATTTGTAATAATCCTTTTCAGGTCCCAATTCCGTTATCATCATTTCTAAATATGAGGTATTTAATAGTAATTGGAGCATCCCAATCTTTGCCCACTAAGTCTTGAAAATTACGATCATCTTTAAAAAAATATCTCCCCCAACACCACCAAATTAAATCACGTCGCATTTGGTGCATCGTGTACATCCTGACTCCTCAGGGAGTACGTAAAAATCAAGTGTCATCGACGTGGGAGCTCTCGGGTCGCATCCCCTCCCACACTCCTCGCGACCCTCTTTCCTAGCACGTCTATGGTGCGTGCTATGAAACACTTCAGAGTATAAGAATGCTCCGAATCCTGGTGCAGATTGTGCTAACGTCGAAATTTGGTGTAAAAAATCGTTCATTTATATTTCCGATAGATAATTGATGTCATATTTGACACTACCATATGCATACCATATTTTATAGGTATCATATAATATTTGATATATAATCATCAAATCATTTTCAATACATTGAAAAAACAATTCAATATTCTTTAAAAATTAACTATGGTTACAGATTAAAACGATTGAAGTTTTATTTCACGACCAATTCACGCCCTACGTTGGGAGAGTGGCCGGGAGGGAGGGAAGAGGGGAGGAGGTGGAGGGTGGAGTGAGTGACGAAAGGGGAGAGACGAGGCGAGAGAAGGGCGGTTTCGTTCTATGGCTCGAGTTACAAGAGAAGTAAAGCTGAATCAATAGCAGTAATTGAACGCTCTTACTGTTCTCCGATGGGGTGGAAATGGATGATATGTGGATGAACAGAGAAAGACAAAAGCTGTGGGAATGTGGTGCGCAGCAAGGGATAGATTTACGAGACACAAATAAAGACTAGAAAATTTGCCGCATTTTTTGTGTATGAAAAGTTATTGAAAATGATTTCCAAAACTCATGTGAAATTTTATGGCGTTAGAAATGTCCTGACGGAGCAGGAAAAGAAAACTTTATTTGTATCATGCAAATATATAAGAGTGATACTTTTCCGAAACAAGTAAACTAATCCACATGCTCTACTATTTACCTCTTCTTTAATTAATCTACTTAGGTTTTATCAAATTCTCGAAAAAACCAAGATTTTCGTTTTATTTACATTGCTTGCTTCTACATGCCTCTCAAAATGACTTTATGACGCGCTCAGAAATGTTTACAACCACTTGGCTGACTGGTTTAATAAAGCTGAATCATGCGCTAACTTAAGTAATTTTATGAATGTTGATATCCCACGCAGCTAAAGTTATTCTCAGGATCATCAACAAAAGGATAGAGAGTAAGGCAAACGATTACTTAGGGGATGATCAGTTTGGGTTCAGGAAAGGAAGAGGTACGCGTGATGCCATTGCAGTAATGAGATCACTAGTCGAGAGGAATATAGAATACAATCAGGACGTTTTTGCCTGTTTTGTAGATTTCGAAAAAGCGTTTGATAGAGTGAATTGGGAAAAATTAATGCGTGTATTGCAGAAAATAGGAATGGATTGGAGGGACAGGAGACTGATCCGCAACCTGTACATGTCTCAGACTGCTCAGGTGCGAGTGGGGAACGGAGAGTCCGGATGGGCAGTGTTAGGAAGAGGTGTAAGGCAGGGTTGCCCATTGTCACCGGTGATGTTCAACGTATATGTGGAGGAAATGATTAAAGAGGCATGGGAAGAACTGGAGGTAGGAATGAAAGTCGGAAGAGAATTCGTAAAATCGGTTAGGTTTGCTGATGACCAAGCATTAGTTGCTCAGTCAGCCAAGGGGTTGCAAGCTTTGTTGAGTGAATTGGAGGTTCAGTGCGATAAATATGGGATGAGAATCAATATTAATAAAACAAAGGTTATGCGATTTTCCAGAAAGAAAAAGGCTAAGCTAAATATTAAAATAGGCGGGGAAAAAATAGAGCAGGTAGAACAGTTTACATATCTTGGAAGTGTTTTGAACCAATACGGTCAAAGTGGTAGGGACGTAAGGAGAAGAATTGCGCTAGGCAAGGAGGCTTTCTCAAGGAGGAGGGAGTTGATGACGGGGACGTTGAGTAGGGATGTTAAGACAAGACTCGTAAAAACTCTGATATGGAGCGTAGCTATGTACGGCGCGGAAACGTGGTCGCTGAAGCAGGAGGATAGACGTAGATTGGAGGCTTTTGAAATGTGGGTGTGGAGAAGAATGGAGAAGGTGAAATGGACCGAAAGGAAAACAAATGAGGAAGTACTAGAAATGGTGGGGGAGGAGAGGGGTTTGTTGAGAGAAATCCTATGGAGGCAGGAAAAATGGATGAAAGGCGTATTGAGCGGTAGTGGAATGTTGAATAGGGTAATAGAGGGGAGAATGTTGGGCAAGCGAGGTAAGGGTAGGAACAGGATAGGGATGTTGGACGGGATGAAGGGAGGAAAGAAGTACACCGAGATGAAGAGGGACCTGATATAGAATAGTTTGCAAGTTGGGGAGTCACAAAATGTTTATTTGATGGTTGTGTCCATCCAAAAACCTACCTTAACCGGTAGATTACCTAATAAAACCCCATATCCTCTTTATACTCTACGATAAACTGGCACAGTATGGAAATAATACGAGCGAAGAAAAAGAAATTCTTTCTCAAATCAAATAAGTAAATGACTAAAAAGGAGCGAGGAATAAGTATAAATAATAATTAATAATAATTCCTAGGAAGGAAAGGTGATACAGGCATCTCTTCTATTTATTCTGTTTAATTCCACAATTGGGCCCATCTGCGCAGGGTCCCAAGGACTCGACGAGTATTTAAAGTGCTGTTTTCTTTCCTCCTTGTATCTCCTCACTTGCTTCATAATGTTAAGTCCGTGTTATAACCTATCAGTTGCTTGTACTATGTTCACTCTGCTTCTTTCTGCCTTTTTGTTCAATATTATAGTCACCCTTTGCTATCATCTCCTGCGCATTATACGAAGGCTGTCCCGAAAGTAACACCCGTTATGCTATGAAAAATACACTGGAATAGATGCAAAAAATTTATTACCTTCATCTCAAGACTACATATCTCTACTATTTTGTACATATTCGCCGAACAGATTCAAACATTTATCATATCTCTGAGTTAGTTTTCAAATTCCTTAAGCATTGAATTCTGCCGCCTGAGATCGCAGCCAACCGATGACGGCATCTTGAAGTTCCTCGTCGACACAAGCACAAAATTAGCAGTAATCTAACATTTCAGTCGTGTTTTCATACAGCAGGATCGTAGAAATCTGTGGTAAACTTTCTAAAGATTTCAGACATCGTTACACGCCGTTTTTTACGAAATATTTCATCAGTTTTCAGGTACAGTTAATTGATTACCAAAGACGGGCAGCCACTGTTGTCATCATTACGGACTTTTATGTTCACTTTTAAACGAACGACAACACTGTCGCACGACTCTTGCCACTCGTCATCACATTTTGTCCGTACAGAGCACAAATTTCCCGATGATGAATGTCAGCAGCTTTGAAGTTCTTTTTATCAGTAAAAACCTTATCTCAGAACGAACTTCACTTTTGGCGGGAATTTCAATTGTATTATTCATTTTGATTCGCTATTGTAAACCAATGCCAAAGGGATACGACTTTCAAACCACTGCAAATCGAGTCGTACTAGCCTACTGTGTGCGTCAATGCAGCGACATTCGGCTCCTTCCACTAATTCTAACGCTCCATGGAAACGGAAGTTGCTTTCTGGACAGCCTACACTAAATAGTGGGAGTAAATCTGGTTCATAGTGAGAGCGTCTGATTTTGCAAAACATTTATGTAACGAGATTCGTTCTTACCCATTTTTAAGATGATTTATATTTCTCGCGAAATATAGGAAAAATAGTTTTGCCGAAATACTCCCAATGCTGCAGCCGTCAAAGCAGTTTTTGCCACGCCTGCATTGTCCCTGTAACGACGGTCTCTACCTTCTCTCATTCCAAGGAATGCTTTTGCCCTTTACTCCGTGTAAATACCATCAGCATCATTTGCCAGGTCACGGCACCTTCATAGGATTTCTTAGAAGTTTTAGGACGTCTCACCCAAGGATGGTGGCCGAGTAAACCCCGATAATTCTGCAACATTGCTCATTCTTCGAGCATATTTGATTATTATGCATTTCGCTTATGAATCTAGAGGGTGTTCCAATATCAGCCACCCGGTGAACGCACCCGTAGGCTTCAAGCTCCGCCCCATATTGAGAATTGTAGCTTTTAGTAATAAAACGGGTTGCCGTAAATATAATGGGTTGCCATAAATATAAGGGGTTGCCAAAAGGATGTATCGCCTTTCGGTCGGTACCCTGACGCTTTAAGTAACTAGGCTAGAGCGACTTCTTTCGAAAGAATTGATCAAAACACGAGATACACTCACCGCTATTAAAATTGCTTGAGTCTTTGATTGGGTGAAGTGACCGCCATCTGATATTCCTCTGCAAGGGTTACAGAAATATTTGCATCTTTCAAGACCTCCGCTGAAAGCCCTGTAGAGTGATACGCTGCGCATCCATAGGGAGGACTCCAGCATGGATTTGTACGATACGTGTACACTGTTGCCGTATTGAAGGATAATTGAGAGCAGTAAAATGTATGGGATTAAGGCAGTTTTCGCATTTGTTCAGTCTGTACAACTTTAATTATAAAATTAACAATGAATGGGATGAAAATAATGCATTCAGTGGCATAGAACTTTTAAAGGCACCTGCGGAGGGAGTGATTAAACCTTGTGGCAATTAAAAAGTCATCATTGTGTTAGACCCCATAATAGCATGAAATATGAAGGAGAAGGCTTTTCAAATTTATATTAAATGAGCCACTTTCTTGCGCCGGAGTCCTGCTGCACAGTCCGGAGCAAAGTTAAAACTAAAAAAAAAACAGCGAGGACACCGACACTTTCGATGAATACTCGTACTACCCACCGGGTGTTATTAACCTCTTTTCGGTATTGATTTTGTATCCTCTCCGAGAGAAATATTCTCCAAAAATAAAAATAATTTAAATGCGTTGTAGGTGACCGTGGAGTTGATAAGAAAAATAATTCTGTAAAAACTTCCTGTGCAAAGACCTGTTTAATAAAAGCGACTCTGATGTTCAATGTGAGAAGTGTTTGGCGAAGATAAAGGCACTCAAAATAAATTTTACGTTTATAGTGGAATCATTAATGAAATATTTGTGTTAAGTATAATTATTTCAAAAATTCAGATTTTTTTTCACGAATACCATCAGTGACAACTGCTTCTGTGAATCCGAGAGCCTCCTAGAATAATTACATCTTGTCCAGAATAGGTGATAATCGACAGAGACTTCTTTCTGGCATTGCATTGGGACGCAAATTGTTGGAGCAAGTGGTTGTACATAAATTTTCACATCGAGAACATATTTTTCGTAAAAAAAACTTGGTATGATTTTTTAAATTCATTTTAATTAAGCTTCCATTGCTAATTTTTGTAATATTCAAACGGGGTAGTCATCAAAAGACGTTGAATTGTTTCTTGAATTGTTTATGGCTTCGATTATTACTTGAAATCAATATTGAGAGTAGCAATGAGGGCAATACATGTTATGTGGGCTAAATTTCATGAATGTATTTATGCCTGAAAAATGTGCAACATTGCAACATGTGCAACATTTAAAGATATTGGATCCAAAAACATATTCATTTGATGGAAACGTATATCGCTTGTGCGCTCCAGGGAAGCAAATCAACATAAAACATGGACGCAGAGTAAACATCACAACACAGAGTAATGGTAAATTTTTCTGTAGATCGGATTTGGTGAGATACTGAATGGGACGGGTATTTGCGGTGCACGAAAACTTCACAAAAATATTTTTATAATTTCATATATAATAAAATCCTCAAGTAAGAATGACTATCACTACACGCATATACACATTCTCAAGATTCTACCTTTAACATATTTGGCTCAAAATTATGTTCTCCAAAATATTTTCAACTCAAATTTAATAATTTTAATGCGAGTGTTGCTTTTTTAAACCTATAAAAACTAACCATCGACGATTCCTTTGTAATTTTAACAATCATCTCTTACACAAGTTAAATCATCAAATTTTTTAAAAATTATCAGAAGAACTGCGCAGTTTACACCTATTGACCTATAATTGTCAATTATATGCCTAATATTGACTGACACAATTTATCTCTAACTTCTAATAAGTTATTACCCATGGAAAGTTGTAGTACCATGGATTGTTCTTGCGACAGGCTAATGAAATACTTATTTAAATGGATTAACGTTGCGTCGATTTTTACAAAATCTTTTCAATTGAAGAGTTTGGTTAAGAATTTATGGTGAAAGATATCAAATGATCAGTTCACTCGTCCTTGTGGAAAATGTCAATTATGAATACATGTTTTTTGCACGGCAGCTGATCAGGAAAAATTCGCCAGCCGGGACAATGTCTATCTAAGCCACTGACTGTCTAGAATTCGCCAAGGCTATTGGTATTACAGGGGAACTCTTCGACTAATTATGCATCTATTCATCCAGTTCACGTAACCAATTACTCGCCGGGCAGTATTCATATCTCTTCAAACAGTAATGTCCGAAGGAATGAGCGCGTGGAACGGACTGGATTGGGCCGATTGATATCGCTGGACGTTCGAGTGCGGGCGTCGCCGCTCGCGTTTACACTCCAGAAGCTAGGGCACGTCGCGTCACAAGGCACCATCTCCCTCTCTCTTCCTCCTAGAGGTGAAGCGGGCACCATCGCCCACAGTTCTGTAGCGTGCACCATTCCCTCAATTATTAATAAATACTTTCCATTTTCTCCCGGCGTGGACTCAACCATCACCCCATGCCTTCGCGGCGACACACCCTCCCCGTGCGCGGCGGGGATTACGCACCGCGGACACTCTTCCTGTTCCCTCATTAGACCCCAACGCCTGCGCCCCCGCCCCCCCCCCCACCTCCAACCACCAAAGAAGAACCCATTCAAACCTCAACTTTGTAGATTACGTCCCGCGCGTCCCCCCTCCGGGGATGTTGCCCCCCCCCCTCCGCCGAGGGCCTACACGTGTTCTCCCCCACTCCGGAGGCCAGAAGTCATTTACACAGAGAGTTACCGTGCCGCTCCCCGTACCCCATACGCAAGCCTCCCGTCCCCACGGGGTGGGCTAGACCCCTCGCCCCCGTCCCCTATGGAGGCAGGCCTGGACCAATTCCCGGCCCTTGTCGACAAGACCGCTGCTACGTCAGTGCGCGCGCTCGTGATGCCCCAATTAATTTGCCGAAATGCGCCCGGGGAGTATCCACCGGTGCCTCCCCTCTCTCCATTGTTGGGGTAGCCGCCCGCTCACCCCCCCCCTTGCTCCTGCTCCACTTCATGGACGGTGTCCGGGAGCCAGCCCCCCCTACCCCCGCCCACCGCGTTGTTGTGGGGGGCCGCCCTTCTTCGACTCGACTACTCGCCGAAGGGGTGCACGGTGAGGACTCCTGGGCCGCAGAGTGGAGCTGGCTGGGGATACGGGTCACGACCCCACGACCCGCTAGGTTTGAGCGATGTTCCGCTTCTGATATCGGCGCTCGATATTGATACTTGCTGAGTGACCATAAAATTATCTTAACGGCGGTGTCTGTTGAGCGATTCGAGCAATGTCTATAATTTAGGAAAATATGGGGGCAGAACGGTAATTTATTCCGATGTCCCTCTTGTAAATCACATAAGTATTAAATAGTTCACCGCACTTTTCTCGGGAAAGTGAGCGGTATTTTTACGGCCCTCCACATTGTGTATCGACAGCTTTCTGAATATCGATCACCCTTGTCGGACCAATTTTTGCTACCTTCAGATACGTTTATGAGCGATGAGAAATGTAACTGTAAGATAAATTAAAATTACCTGTCACCAATTCACATTCACTCAGTAAAGTTAGTCAGGATAAATAATCGCATCACACTGTAAAGAGAGAAAAAAACACGAAATTCCACGCGAACACGTTACCATTGGTAGAGTGAGGTGCGGGACCTGAATAATTAACTCTGCCCATCATCGGAAGCACGGACCAATAAGATTGGACTACCCTCCACAATAACGCCGCCTGAAACACAGTTAACTCCGTTATTCCTTAAGATTCATCTATTCTTATACGTATCCCACATTTATAAGTGGGCCATTCTTTTCAATTACAACTTATCGAATTCATATAGTACACGCGGTAATGAGATCGCACCCTTGATGCATTTCCAAAAGTTTTTAACTTTCTAAGGTTCCAAAGGGGGCCTTATATTTCATCGTTTCCACCCCTTGTGCAAATAGATCATCTCCCTCTCTGAAGCAATCTCAATTCTGAACCAGGGATCAGGTAGGGGACGGAGAAGTCAACCATCGCTTCGCACCTGGAATTAGCTGGAGAGCGATCCGCGGCCCAGTGTTCGGTCGTAGTGATTGCTTTGTGGAGACTAAAGCGAGTGAAGGAAGCACTGGTGTCGATGAGAGGGAGGCGACGACGGAAGCAATCCGGCCCTCATTCCCAGCAGCTGCGCGCGCGCAAGACCAACGCTGGGGAGGATAGGCATGAAGCGTGGCTATGAACTTCAATCTTCGATACCGGGAATACCATTAAATCCATCTAAGTATCTATTGGGGCCGGATGCCCTGGTGCTACTCCTCGCCTCTGGAAACTTTCATCTTCACCCAATGTTTGCGATTAGTGGGTACCTGGGAAACCGCAGGCGGCAGAGAGAAAGAAAAGGAAAGCAAAGAGAACCCCCCACCCTTAATTTCTCTGAAAATACACACGCTGTTGGACTAAGGACTGGATAAGTACTACCCTCTACTATGTGGCCGACCATTGAGTAGATCATTGTGGTTTGGTGTTTTCTTATTTTTCGGGAATGGCATTTTTCATCTCTTACAAATACTATCAGTAATTATGAACGAAAATTTGGGAAAGTTTGGGATCCTGATTGAATGTAGGTGAGAATTTGAGGAATATTATTCTCCATCGTGTTATTGAATTGAATTTTTGAGCAATTCCTTACGGGATACACTCAAAATAGGAATTATCCCGACTGTCTGGTCATCAGTAGAGTGGTATACTACTCATACGCCACTCTACTGATATACTGCAACAAAGATGTCGATGCCATCCTGGGCATCGGGAAGGGGCGAGGGATATTTATAGTCCCGTAGTTACAATCCCACGTCCAATCGAGCAATGCGATTGCTCCCCAATATGAATTCTACGTCTAGTACGCGTCGCGTTTTTTATGCCTCAATTATAAAACTATCGCGAGGTTTTTTCGTTGAAAAAAACACACGATTCGACTGAGATTGTAACTCTGCTCCCTCGATTAACGGCTCAGTGCTTTTGCCTGTTAAGATGTGGGGATGTCCCCCTAGAATGGAAAATGAGGATTTTTAAGAAGGGAGATGACCTGAAGAATTAACGTTCATTAAATACCACAAAGTAATCGTATTCGTTGTTGTAATAATGTCCACTGCAAATGACCATCCGTAGATACATGCGTTGAGTACATAGTAGAAATAGGTGACTTATCCGCAACAAGTACATAAATGGTAATTGTAGTAGTGGTAAAGCATAAGAACAGGAGTTGCGTTAGGCAACGAACCATTCACGAGAAGGAAAGAATTGAGTACAGGGTTGCTGAATAAGAATGTTGTCTATGAAGACTAGTAACAACGTTGGCATGGAGCGTGGTTTTGCACGATTCGGAAACTTGGTCGTCGCAGCAATATGATGGAAATGGATTGGAGGTTTTTGAGATGTGGATGAGGAAGTTAATGGAAGAGGTATGATGGACAGAAAAGAAAACAAACGAGGAAATGCTAAGCATGGTTTTGGGTAAGGAAATGTAAGGAGAAACCCAAACGAGGAAGGATCGATGGATACATAGCATATTAATTAGAAATTAGAAAGTGACCAAGGAGGGAATGTTTGGCAAGTGTGGTAGTGAGAGGAAAAGGATAGGCATATTCGAGAAAATGAAGGGAGGAAAGATGAATGCGGAATTGAATAAGGCTACATTTTAGTGTCGGGTGTCCGGTTGTGCTTTAAGAGAGGTGAGGAAATGTCTCGTGCGTATAATCTGTGTCCATCCAAAACCTACCTTAAACGGCTAGTACACCGTCTGGGAGTCCCACAAATGTCCCAGTTAACATTATGAAGCATGTCGGATAAAAACGTCACTTTAAATACGCGTCGAGTGCATGGGACCTAGTGCAGGAGGGTCTGATTATGGAATTTAAGAGGATACAGAGAAAAAATGCCTGTCTCGTGCCAGTCCCCATATAAAGAAAATTACACTTCATGAATTAAGAAGAAGTGGTGAAAAAGTCAAATCTAAGATCAACGCCGATCACCAATACCCTACCACGACACGCTCTACAGATTCGCAGCTCCTTTTCAGTCATTTATTTCAGAAATGATTTATTTTTTTCTTCCGCATTATTTCCATTCCGTTTTTCAGTTCTTCATTGAGTATAATACGGATTCTGTATTGATAAAATGCTCATTGAGTAAATTTCCTTTGCAATTTGTTTAATAACGATTCACTTTTCTCAAGAGACTTTCTCTTTTGTGAATTTCATCAAATACCTTAGATATTCAGGTTCATCAAATGAAAACCCAATTTTCTCTTTCCTATCGCTATTAATACCCAAAAAACTTTCCCGTGATAAAGTTTCCCTCTCAAATTTCAGATATAATACGATGAATATTGGAAAGCGGTTTGTATTTTCGGAACGAAATAAACATTTATTAGGAGGAGAAATGAACGGTTGGGACGCTAAAGCAAAGAAAGATGATAAGTAAAAATTACGTTTCCAGGATTTGAGTTTATATACGCTCGGGATTGGAGTAATCAGATGAGAGATCTTCGAGATTATTAGTCTTGGAGAAGTCCGAGGGGAGTTTTCTCGATGATACGAAAGCAAATAGAGGAAAGGTGGGCGAGGTGCGGGGAGAGGATTTGTGGTGGGGGATTCGAAAAGGGGAGATGGAGACGCGAGCGGCAGGAAAGGCTAAATCCGTTACGAGTGGTTTTCGGTGAGAAGCAAAAGATTATTGTTTATCTCATCGTTTTCTGGGTTTATATCCATGAAACGGAGCGTTGATATGGGATGCAATCCGTGGCACCGGACGCGAATGGGGCTCTTGCCCGTAAAAAAAGACTAAACTTCATCTGCGGGCACATAAATCGCGAAGAGACTCGAATCTCCACCACTTGCCTCAATCGCCTCTACGCCTGCTTCGTTTCTCCCGTGCCAATGTGGAGCGGGAGCCCGTCCCTGGTGCTACCTCCACGCAGGGCGTGAGTGGCGAGGGGTGGATCGCCGTGCGTGGCTCCCGGCTCACATTTTCGCCGGGAGCCACGGTGGCTCAGTAGGGGATCACCGCAGAGACTCATGAATAACAACACTGCTGATGTATCAGCGAGATACCACACGCATGCTTCGAAAAGCATGTCGGACAAGATGAAGGAGGATCGCATTCCGAGGGGACAATTTTTTAGGAACAGCCTCAATATCATGAGTAGACTCTCAACAAAGTCAGAAATAGAAATCCACATAGCGACGGAAGTATCATCATTGATAACTTCTCCAAAATTTTGTTGCAGGAATGCACATTATTTTTCCATAATTTCTGAGAAATTGAATAACGACCGATCAACATGTGTAGAGGACAATTTACGACTAACCTTCGAGAGAAAATACACATTAATTTTTTTTGACGGAGTCAACGTTTCATGAAAAAAAACAAACATCTCCCCGCCTGCCCGGGAACTCGTAAAATTTCACTCAATACGACGACGCCCCTCCCCCTCCGCTCCTCCTCCACCTCACTTCAAAGAATTCCGGAAGCGGAGCAGGGAGAGTGCGGCCCGCGAGCGGGACCGTCGCCTCCGCGCGCCCAGCGGAAGGGATGAGACCGCTGCGGCGATACTTCTTATTTCGGAAACGCGGGTAAACACAAGACATCAAAGCATCCCGACACCGCAATCGGCCCTTGCTCCGGGATTTATTTACGCGGGCTCCGGAAGGGATATCCGCGCGGGGCGAAGGAGATGGAGCACACCCTCGCCCGCCCAAATCCCCCTCCGCCCACCACCCTCTGCCGCGCGCCGGGCGCAAACGGAATGAAAAATAAGCCGAGGGGGATGAGTGGAGGCGGGGAGAGCGGCCCTCTCCCTGGCGCACCCGCCCGGAGGGGAGAGGGTTTCCGGGGAAGACGTGTGTGCGCGGTGAGGGAATGGGGGTGCGGGTGTAGGGGGGAGCAGCAGGGTCAGCGGGAGGTCACCGACACGTCTCGCCAACATCTACCTATTAAGTAGACGGTTTTGGACGGCCCCTAGCAACTTTCAAGTATCTTGTTTCGCGGGGACTACCTCTTGCTTGCTCAATTTTATTACCTGCTTCAGTCCTTCACGCTCATGCCGTGGAGAGTTTGACGTTCTCCTTCCCTCAAAACGTCTTATTTCATCTGATCACCTCCCTTGGGAACTTGACAAGAGTTCCATAATTTATCAAACATATCTTGCACACACATCTATAATCCTTTGGTGAATAGACACTTTGCCTCCCAGTATGAGGTTAGCTATATGTAATGATCCCTTTCATTTCCTCGTCTGTAATTTAAGGTGTATATTAATATGATCATCAGACCATTGTGGCAATCCACTGGAGGAACTGGCAAAGAAACTCCCCTTGCTCCACTAATGATCAACTTAGAGTGGCCATGCTGGCTGGAGTGTATTAAATAAAATATCTTGTCTTATCAATATAAGATTTTACAATGGAATTTTCTCAATCAGGGAATAGAAACTATTATTCATAATCCTCATTGAATCAACTGGAGTAATTTAAATGATCCAGAAAACGGGGATTAATTCATGCATTAATTCACTTCCCTTGCACTACCTCCGCGGATTAGCTCCGGTCCAGACCACACGACCAGTTCACTCGTTAGAACATCTTTTGGTCCTCCATTCAGTGCGCAGTTACGAGGGTCATCCGGAAGGTAGTACCCGTTCGTGCCGCATGAAGTGCTGACGACGCGAGTAGCCGCTGGACGAGGTCAGATAGCTTCAGTGGCTTGTCTGCCTTCTCTGAGCCAAGTTGCGTGACGCTAGCATTGCCTGTGTTGTTTCTGTGATTGTTTAAAATGTTTAAAAAAATTGAGAACGCCGCCAGTTGTGAAGTGAGGGCAGTGATTAAATTCCTCAATGCAAGAAACGTTCGCCCATGTGATATTCATCGCCAATTAAAGGAGGTGTATGGAGACAATGTAATGGACGAGTCGTCTGTTCGGCGGTGGTGTCGCAACTTCAACATGGGGAGGGGGAACACACACGACGATGAGCGTTCGGGGAGACCGTCTGTCATTACAGACCAACTGGTGAGCTCAGTTGACGAATTCGTGAGGAACGATCGGCGCGTCACAATTGATGACATCTGTGAGCATTTTCCCAATGTTTCTCGAACAATTGTTCATGAAATTGTTAAACACCATCTGCATTATGCAAAAATTTGTGCAAGATGGGTCCCTCGCATGCTTACAAATGAGCACAAAACCAAGCGTATGGCTGCAGCACTGACGTTTTTGGGACGTTATTCTGATGAAGGAGACTCTTTCTTGACTCGCATAATTACTGGTGACGAAACATGGGTTTGTTATGCATCACCTGAGAGTAAACGACAGTCAATGGAGTGGCATCATGCTCATTCACCAAACAAACCAAAAAAATTCAAGACAGATCTGTCCACTAGGAAACTCATGGCAACCATTTTCTGGGATCGACGAGGTGTATTGCTTATTGATTTTATGGCCCGTGGAGACACTATTAATGCCAATGCGTATTGTGAAACATCAAAGAAATTACGGCGGGCAATACAAAATCGGCGGCGAGGTCTATTGTCTACTGGTGTCATTTTCGTTCATGACAATGCCAGGCCTCATGCAGCTGGGATAACACAAAAACTTTTGCAGCAATTCAAATGGGAAACTTTCGACCATCCACCGTATAGCCCGGACTTGGCCCCTTCAGATTTTCATCTCTTTACAAAGCTTAAAGACTTTTTGGCAGGAAAAAGATTTGACAGCGATGAAGAACTTAAAGAAGGAGTGACCCTGTATCTCAATGAGCTGGCGGCGAAGGACTATGCAGCAGGAATACAGAAACTTGTCACACGTTATGACAAATGCCTTAATTTGCTTGGAGATTATGTTGAGAAGTAGTTTAAAGTATCCTCTTTCAAATAAAATTTTTTATGTTTGTTAATATTTACTTTTGTGTCTTTATTTCACGAACGGGTACTACTTTCCGGATGACCCTCGTATTAATTTTTATAGGTTAAAATTTGTTTAATAAAATCGGAATATTATTGAAGACATGTCCAGAATAAGTGCTCAAATTGTTCAAGTTTACTTGGAATCAGCCAAGTTTGATATTATTATAAATCGTGTATTCATTAATTAATTTTTCGAATTGATAGCAAAGTAATTCAACGCATCAAGCAAATATCAGAATGATACCCACCATAGCAATACAATATGCGATCAAAAACGGAACTAACTCTAGATATCAATACCAAATTGTGAAAAATCAAAATTTCCTGAATTTAGCATTCAGCCTGCTTTAATAAGATTAAATATGCGTATTTTTCAGTGATCTCCCGGTTGATTGATTGTACGTGCACCGGTTATTGTTAAGAACTCCTTCCAGAGTTTTAACTGTTTTCTTACGGACTGTGAAATTTTTAATTCAAATGACAGAGCATAACTTCATTCACAAAACGCAGTTGATTATACTATATCCAACTGTTGTCGGATTTTCGACAATATTTACAATTTAAGCAATTTCGTACGATCTATTCCATGAATACTTTGATTCCGATGGAAAACTAAATATAATCGCCAGTTGAAGTTTCTCAATTTGGTTTGTTATTTCACGTCAATTCATATGGCGATCAGAGACAATCCGGGAAGCATATCCGCTGATTAGCTGGTGCATTTACACTATCTCCGGGAACTATTTGATTCACCCCGTTGCGGCCATTCCTATGCACTTCCGTCCAGAACTTCGCTCACCCGACACCAATTCCTTCTTCCATTCTTCATATTTGCCACAGCCTTTATATCGGTCAAGATGTCTCTTATACACATTGACAGATCTTCACTAATTACCCAATATTTTCTTTCTCCTTTTATGGGAGATTTCAACATCCCGTCCTCTCCATCAGTTTTAATTCCATATTACCGCACTCACTGATGAAGTCCTCACTCAACCGAGCGTACTTGATACCTACTTCTTTGCTGATGTTCCCCTACATGTAGCATATTTTCTCAATTCCTCCACATACCCACACATAAATTACTAATAAATGTTTACCCTCTACTTTCAATACTGGATCACAGAAACATGCCACGTCGACGGTCCGTAATAACATCAACGACTTTCCGTACTGAGGTACCCTCGAAGAAACTTACATTTAAACATTTGGAGGAATTTTTATGGGATTATTTTAAAAATATTTCCATTCGACTCTTCCTCCTTAAACATTGGTTCTTAGTATTTACCTTAGGTGGGTGAATTTTTATTTATTTATTAACGGATTTCTACTTAATTAAATTAGTATTGGGAGGACACATAGACTAACCGATTCTATAGTTCTCAGCCTCAAGTAACGCGGCATAACGCGACGACCTGAACCACATAAAGCCCTTCTTCAATTCCGTCCTTCTCTTCCCTTCTCAAAGCCCTTCTCCTACCTTCCTTCATTCCGTCCAACATGCCTACTCTTTTCATCCCCCCACATTGTTAGCCTAATAATCACCTCTCTATATCAGTCATTAACATTCAATTGCCAATAAAAATGCTCTTTTACCTCTTTTCCAGCCTCCTTTGAATTTCTCATAACTTTCCTTCATTCTTTCCTTTCTTTTATGTTTAGTGCACACATTTCGCCCCGTCTTAGTCAATTCCCCATGGTGCCACACAGTTCTTTCCACTATATTTTTTTCCTCCCACCAGTTTTTTTTATTTAACTTACTACATCCCTCTAGGTGCTATCTTCTACCTAATTGGTATGTACATTTTTCCATTCCTTTCTTTCGGCTCTCTTTCTATCATTTATTCTGTAATCCTAGACTTACTTTTCAATTTCCTAATTACTGTATCTATTGCTTCGGCAGGGGATTTGGATAGGCCTTAACTGAAATGTTCCCTTTTCATTTACTCTACCTATCCCATTGTACTCACTCAGAAACCGTTTGACTGCCTCCTGGTACTTCTCCTTTTTTGTTTTGGGAGGAGAGCCAGATGCCGGTCCCTTTCTCGTTATTAATTCTTCTACATTTACAGGGTTCGTCCGGAAAATAAGTTTATGATACTCATTGTCTTTTTTGACAAAAGGGGAGTCGTCCACTACGAATTTGTACCTGAACGACAAACTGTAAATGCTGCATTTTACGTCCAAGTGCTCGACAGGCTTCGAAAACGAGTCGCCCGCGTCCGGCCAGCGATCAAAAACTTCTGGCGGCTGCATCACGACAATGCGCCGTCTTACACCCACGCTTGTCGTGTCGGACTTCTTGGCCAAGCACGGCGTGGCAACGCTGCCACACCCGCCCTAAAGCCCGGACTTGGCACCACCGGACTTCTTTCTGTTCCCGAAGATAAAGAGGAGTTTGAAAGGAACGCGATACGGGACTTTGGACGCCGTCAAAGAGGCCGTGACGACGTGTCTTCGAGAGGTTTCCGATGATGCCTTCGCGGGAGCGTTCCAGGAATGGGAACATCTTGGGGATTGAGGCAATTAGCTTTGATTAGTACCTTGGCGGGCCTCGGTTGGTTTACGCATGACAAAGGGAATCAGCCAAAGCTATACCTGAAATATTTTCTTGATTACCGCCATGCTTTCCGATTATTTCCCACCAATGTTACCAAATAACACTAAGAAAGTCCATGAAAAGTTGATGCCCTTTCTTTAGACATAGGCCCTTCAACCAGATTCGGAGGTATCAGAGCGGCTGGCCAATACGGAGAGGCTGCGAGGATGGTGAGCGGTTACGACGACGCGGGAGGTGACTTCATCAGGGCCAGGGACCCGGCCGATGCGGGAACGGAGCAAGGGAAACCCGGCGCGCGAACTCTCCATTAGGATGCATTCGTCTAGAGGAGTCAAAGCCTCATGTAAAAATTAGTCGTAGGGAAATGGAGTCTCTCTTTTTGCTTCATTTATTGGTCGACCCTACCTCTCTTAATGCCCGTCAGCACACAATATCCCCTTCATTGCCCCCCTCCCATCGCCTCTCTCTACTCCAATCGTCTCCTTAGGGTAGCTCCTCCTCATGATGTGGCCTTACCAATTTCTTAAAATTGTCGATATTACTCTTTCTCTTTCAATTCTCCTCATTGGTTCCTCACATGCAACCTTATCTGTCCATCGTACCCTATAAGTTCTTCGCCACAGCCACAAGCCAAGACTTACTAAGTACTTTTCTTTCCTCTTCTTAATCTTCCATTTTTCACACCCATAAAAATTATGCTTCAGGGGACAAACTTGGAAAATCTTCTTCTGATTCATTGACGAAACACCGAGTTGTCATCTGTACCTACCATCACATCTTTGCAGACCTCCGTTCCTTGCTCAATCCTTCCCCCACCTCGTCAGCAAAATTATCCCATTGTGCTACTACATCCCAGGGATTTAAAAAAAGTGACTGGGCATCGTGATTACGCCAGTGACCAGCGCCGCTATCCGCTCACGTCCCGGGTTCGTCGCGAGACCCCACGGCAGGGGAGGTGGGGAGAGGGCCAGTGTGGGAAGGGTCTCGGCAGAGGAGTCGAGGGGTGGGTGCTCTTTGGTGCGCCGAAGAATCTCCGCTTTGATACCCGTCCGGATTGGCTGGATCCCCTTTCCCACCCCACCCACGCACCACACGCGCCCCCCAACCCCTCCACAATCGTCATCTTCACCGTCGCATCCCTTTCCCTCCTGCGCCCCCTTCCCTCCAGTCCCCCCCCACCCGGCCGTCTTAAAATCCCACCCCGGGTTCTTCCTTGGCTCCCTCCCCGGCTCGGCGGGTACGCGCGTGTGTGCTCAGTCAACAAACCACAAGACAAATTTAGAGTCGAGAGCTCTTAGAGCTATTAAATAAAGCAAACCCGTTTAAAACAGGAGGAGCATAGGGGGGGGGTGGAGATCTGGAGTAGGTGGGAGTGCAGACCTAGGCCAGGGAAAGGCAGCCCCTTAAAGAAA
This sequence comes from Hetaerina titia, assembly GCA_037158775.1. Lineage (NCBI taxonomy): Eukaryota > Metazoa > Arthropoda > Insecta > Odonata > Calopterygidae > Hetaerina > Hetaerina titia. The sequence continues at coordinate 133,468,863 of CM073768.1, forward strand.
TGCCAGTGGGTGCAGGGGGTGGGGGCGGAGGAGAGAGAGGTCCGTAAACAAGGGGCGAGGGGAACTCCTCGTTTGATGGCGCGGCGGCGCCCTCTCGGATTTGATTCCCAGCGACGATTCCCCGCCCCCTCACTCCCTCTCCTCTCCACCCCCTCCCTCTCCCCTCTCTCTTTCCCTCTCCGCGCACTCATCGACGTTCTCGTCTCGACCAAGCATGGAGTGCTGAGAAAATTTCCTGATGTAAAACGTAATCAACAAAATATAAGGCAATTTTTAGTATCAGATGAGTGGTAAAACCGGAATATATCTGGCGTATTGTGTAAAGAAAAAAATCATTGGGGCATGGGGTTATGTATTTAAATTTAGGCTTTCATTGGACATTCAGCAGGCTTTCAACTTTCTTTGGAAGGATCCAAGTGAACTACGTGTTGGTATGCCAACTCCCCCGTAAGTGAAGGAATTGAAGGTCGGGGATATGGCTTTTAGAAAAGATGGGCCTTAATCCTGGATTATACGGAAAACCACCCGTAGTCGATAAACACGCTTTCAATGTAAACCATCGGAAATTTAGGTCTGCAGATGACAGCACAAACATTATTTTAAATTACGAGGCATTTTTATTTTAAATAGGTGGTAGGAGTAGTAAGATTGAATTTAGATTATTATTTGTTAGAATTCGCATTAAAAACAATAAATTCGTAATCCACCATTATGTCTAGAGAAAATAAATGAGAGCTACTGATATGGTTCTAACTTATTCGATAGTAAAATGTTACTCTGAAATGATGAATTGCGTGAGAGTAGTCCCGAGAAGCACCGAGCGCAATGTGCACCAGGAGTGAGTTTGGATTAGACGGAGTTCGTCCCACCCCTCTTGCATTGAGCTCCATGCCATATTTTCTGTAGAAACACAATATATATATATATATATATATATATATATAATTATATATATAAATATAATTATATATATATTTACATGGGTCGCGGTAGTCCAAGGGGTAGAGCGTTAGACTACTGATCGGAGGGCCCGGGTTCGATTCCCGGGCAAGGCACTCTGAGCATCTGCAGCTCCACCTAAGCTATGAGATTTTCCGGGTATTAGATCTTCCTGAGAAACCATAACCAACACAGGAAAAGGAACTGGCCCCCTACCCTGATGTGTGAATCACTAGAGCTTAGTACTGGGTGAACTCTACCATCACCTACCAAACCGACCTTCAGGTTGATTACTGTGTTTATGGTTTATATATATTACACGTGTACATATATGTACACGTACATATTATATTATATAAATGCATATGTGTGTGTGCATACATGTATTTTTACATAGGTGTATATAACCGCAAACACAAAAGCTTGTCGCTATCCGAACGTTCCTGACTATTTCAGTCTAGTGAATGGCATTACGTACATTCCGACTTCCCTCCTGGCGCGGCTTGCCGGGCGACCGAGGCACGGGGACGGCGGAGGGGCGGGTATGCGTGTGTGTGTGTGCACGACGGCCGATTTGCGGATTCAGTTTCCAACCTCCTTCCCCCCTCCCTCTCCCCCCTTCCCGCGACCCCCTCTTCCGTGCGGGCGACGACCCCCTCTACCCTTCTGTGTAATCCCCCACCCCCGGAGGGGCGGAATCTGTTGATCGAGATTCGGAGATGTGCTCTCCGCCAAGGATGTTTGCAGAGGGGTCGGTGGGGGGGAGGGCGGGCGGTGGGGGAAGGTGAAGATGGAGGGAAAGCGGGGGCGGAGGGTCTCCATTTCGGCGAATAATGAGGAAATGTCGCATCTCGCTGTTGGAGGGCGGGTGCACGCTCAAGTGCGTGTGGATGAATGAATGTGTGTGTGTGTGTGTGAGTGTGTGTGCCCACCGCACGCATGCACCACTTACCTTTTCAAAAACGTTAACCCCGGTCGGGCACGGGTGCACACTCTTCCCCTCGTGCTCCTCATTGACGTCGAGCGAGGATTTAAGGGAAAATAATACGGATGGAAAGGCTCCCTTTGGCCCCGGAGGGCATGTCGGGAAGGCCCCGTTTTAATGGTATGTGACATTTTTGCATATGAATGCACTCTGCCGTGTTTTCAAGTTTTAGAACATTTTCAGCCAAATTTTAAAATAAAAGCTATTGCTCTGTTGCAGAAGGCCGGGATGCGCCGCTAACATAATAGTACAGGATTGATAATATGCGGAAGAATTGGACATTTTATTTTTTCGTTTGGGTGTCTGGATCATCAACGTCGTAATAAGCTGAGGAACGCTTCATGAGGACGAATATATGAATGCTGTATCCATTAAGAAATTCATGCACATATAAATAAATAAGTATACTCATGCGTGTACCAGACTACGTATTCTACAAATATCGAGCAACGCAGAAGCAGAGAAGTGTATATCGGAAGCAAAGGGATTTTTGGAGAGTGGCAGTATAATGAAGAAAATCAAATGGAAGGGCTAAGCTATTTTTGAAAAGTTCTGAGTGTTGATGGAAAAAGCCTCTACATTGAAATGGAAATGAGAATATGAAATTAATTTAAAGTTAAAATAACAGCGAATAGGTTTAATACACTGAACCCACGGCACGAAAACACTGAAAAGAGGAGATATGTTGAGAAGCCACTGCAGCTGCATGTGTAGTCGAGATGATTCCCTGAGCGTTGAGGAGGAAGAGGATAAAGGAAGTCGCTGGAGGGTGCACCTGACAATCTGGTTGAAAACAGACTCTAATCAAGGAAGAATAAATGAGAGGTTTGTGAGATGAACGGATAGAATTTGAGTGCCGACCTGCGTCATATTAATCCAGAATATATGCGGGTGGAGATGGCGGACATATTTACGCCCATATTTAATGTAAATTTTCAACTTCAACGTATAATTAATAGCTCATTTCATTTTCTAAAAACTGGCAGGCACGTACCATCCCTACCAATTTTTGCAGAAACGGCTCAAATCTAAAATTAAAATTTATTTAAATCAACAACCAATTTTTAACGTATAATTTGGTAATACTTGTAATTTAATAAATACTTCTTTTTCTCTCATTTATTTCACCAGATATGAGGATTTGTATCCCTCTTTCAGAAAGAAATATTTTTTTAGATTTTCAACAAGGAAAGCAGGTTATGTGCCTTTCCTCCCTCAAAAGGGCCATCATCTGCTTTCAAATTAGTGGTAAAATCAAAATGATTACGATGGCCATGATAAATAGTATAATATTATTATCCATTATAATTTTTAGAGAATACACCAATGGTAGAGAAGATGTGCAAATAAAGAGTTTCTGATGCATAAAGAACCTTGAGTTTCACGATGGTGATGTATTATCATTTTTTGCAAGTAAGGTGATTATTCCACGTGGTCATTCCTTGCTATAATCGTATTCTCGTGTGACCCACCTTTCTTTCCCCGCAGTCACGATTGAATTTCATATCCTCAACAACGACATTTTTTTATCAGCATTTAATCTGATATATATTACATTAATATTTCCTAGCATTCCCTCAAACTGTACTAGTTTATGTCTAAGATTGCTTACGATTACCTTTTCACATAATCCTTATTAAGTATTATTTGCATCACTCTTAACATCTATTAAATGATCGTTTACACACCTACTATCCACTCACTTTTTTCCAAATTTTTTTACCATTAATTTGTGGCTACTCCATGCTGATTTTTTTTCACTTACGGGAAATTCGTACATAACCATCTATCCAGTGGTCTCATCTTTCTTCCTAATTTCCTAAAGCCTAACGCAACAAATATCTCTTTATCCATTGGTCTACAATGTTTTCTAGCTTATCTGTCCTCAAAGTCTTTCTAATTTCTTCCTTCATACTTCCTTCATACCAATATTCAGAAGGCTAAAAGCACTAATATAAGTAATCAAACTATCCATTTTATGATATGATGAACGTTTTGCAATTAGAAAGTATTAAATTCCATCTCTGCCCTCCACTTGTTGACACATTTTGCCAAAGCCCATCACCATGCCGTTTTTAATGTAGTTAGGAATTCGCTAAATCCACTCGCATTTCATTCCCTCAGCAAAACTGAGGCCGAGGGATTGCAAATACCCTTTTAGGAGGGAAGAAATGGGGTTCTGCTCAGGGCCTAAAATCAACAAGTTCGACGCCCTCCCAGAGTAGTGAGGAAGGAAGTCGGAATCTCTTGCAATGTCAGTAAAGGACGCCCCGGCCTCGATTCACATTCAAGATCCCAAAAGCATTCGGAGGATATCTGCCTATGTCTGGGGTGATAGCTGGAGTTAGAATCCACATATCTTGGAGGACTCAACGTACGATTGGGATCCATGATTGGGACTAATTTCCTTGACAATTGTCGAACAATTATAAGTAAAATTTTGCCCTTCCCATCGGAAAAAAAACATTCTTATGGCGAAGAACATGACAACGCTAGCGTTAAGTCTTATAGCGCAGTAATTGGTGTGAATTTAATAAATGTACTAGGAAGTATCTGCTTGAGAAACTTATGAATCTATAATATTTTATTGTTTTCTATCCTTTTATAAATTCTACTGGCTCATTTGAATTTATAAACGTCAATATTGTCTTTAAATCTCAAACAAATCATTGCCATCTCTTGAAGATGCATTGAAAAGGTATCATTATTGAACGTAAATAAAAGGTAAATGGTTAACTGAAAAAAGAAATGTCATAACATCTAGCCGCTTATTTCGGAAGCTTGTATCATGAATCGGATAACGTATTCTTTCGTACATCTGCGCAAGACTCAGATTAAGGGTTCAGGGAAATGTTTAATTATTTAGCTTAAAAGTCATTTGCAGTAGTTTCCTAACATTGTAGCGATGGTAGACCTCTTTTTTATGGATGAATAACTTACCGGAGGATTGGTGAAATATGTTTCATCTCTACTTTCAGACGGTATTGATGAGATTCCGCATAACCTTAAATCCTTTGAGAAAATCAAAATATGTTTCTCAAGTTGCCTTGGCTTTAAGGTTGTATTTGGGGTCAAAAGAGATTGGTATCAATTAAATTTTGACTTGTTGAAGTTTGAAGTAAAATAGGAATTCCTTCCCAAAACTGCACGAATCTCGTGTAAGAAAAAGGGATAGGAACACATACAAAGGACGAACAAGGGAGAGGTGAGGAAGGCGGAATTGAGCAGATCACAAGCGCGGAACGGAATAAAAAAAAAGGATGAAGGGAACTAACGTAGACCATTTCTCATTCAAGGAAAATATTATGCAAAGCATTGGTCTACGAATGCAAGAAATAAGCATGAGAAACCCCTAAAAGAATTCCTGAAATTAAAAATCATCCATCGATACAATACTTTAGAATTCATTTTCTGTGTAAGGTAGGCAAGTAACAAATATTTCACAAAATATTTTCATTGACACCCCTCGTCTATGTACGAACTGCAAGGCCTAGTATCTTTGATAAATCGGCCCTGGATGGCTTGTTATCGTCTAAATATATCACATAAAGACTGCTATGAAAGCTAAGGAGACGCTTAGACAAGTCGATCTTGTGATGAGTTGAAGAGGCAAGGAGGAGAGAGGGAGAAAGGCTAATACGAGTGATGTGGGTGAGGATGGGAGGTAGGAGATCAGTCAAAAGAAAACATCGGTCTCACTGTTTACTGAAACACTCGATAAATCATAGATTTCGTTACACATTTTTATGAAAAGATTTTACTGAAAAATGTAGATACACGACTTTTGAGATAAAAGTTAATGTAATCACCACAAAATACCATGAATTAATAAATGTTCAATAGCATAATGTGGGGTTGACTGATTAATCTTCACCGCAGATACGTATTCATCGCGGTGGGGATGAATGAAAGCGCTCGACCATCCGAAGTGGTTGGCATGGCTCGGGGTTGTCGCGGGGGCGCCGCGGAATAGGGGGCCGAGAAGGGAGGAGTCAACCGCTGCCGCCGAGGGGGGTGTCTATCCCATCAAAAAACGAGGAGAGGCCGCCTCCTAAGCGCCTCCCCCGCTTGCGCCCTCAAACACCCGCACCTCCGCCACCCCTCTGGGTGCAGATTGCGCCGCGAGATAAGGACCCCCAGCGATGAGCGGGAGGGTGTTTTGATAGCGTGGAGAGGGGTGGTCGTAGAAACCCTGAGAAAACCCTGAAACCCTATAGGTGAGAGTATCGGTGAGGAAAAAATCCCTAAAATGAAAGAACGGTCTATACATTTATATTTTTGTTTTCTTCAATTTTAATTTCAAAAGAGGTATTAAGATACTTCATGTGGTTCATGATTCCTAGCTATCCAAGTTCTGAAACTTGAGTGAAAAGAATTATGACAAGTGTCTTCATCTCTTAGGATATATACATTGGGGGGTGGAGGGTGGGTGGTGAGGAAGGAAGGATACGATGAAGAGGCGTCATGTCATAACAATAACTACATTTCTGGAAGCTTTATCTAAACTAATAAACATAGTAATCAACCCGAAGGTCGGTTTAGTAGGTGATGGTAGAGCTCACCCATGTACCAAGCCCGACGGCGTGTGAATATTCACACATCAGGGTAGGGGGGCCAGTTCCTTTCCCTGTGCCGGTTATGGTTTCCCAGGAAGATCTGGTACCCGAAAAATTAACTAGCTTGGGTGGAGCTGCAGGTGCCCAAAGTGCCTTGTCCGGGAATCGAACCCGGGACCCTCCGGTCAGTAGTCCAACGCTCTACCCACTAGACCACCGCGACCCGCCATATATATATATATATATATATATATATATATACAGGTATTCATTCACATAGAAATACAGATAAGGATGGATATACTATATGCATAAAAAACGTGAACTACATACTGTGAGTGTCCTTTTCTTGTGTATCTGTGTTTTGAATATTTTGCATCTGTATGTTTGTGCTCGCCGGAGAGCGTTATTTATAACACATACATATATATATATATATATATATATATATATATATATATATATATATATATATATATATATATATATGTATATATACATATATATATGTATGTATATATCCCTCTCACCCCCTCTGAACCAAAATACCAGATATCCTTTCCTCCTAATCGGAGCCCACTCAAAACATTCCGCCGCCAATCACTTCCTCCCTCTCGCAAATCCCTCTCAACGGAGCGACCATCCTTTTTTCTACCTTTTTGTGAATACTCCGGAACAACCACCGCTCTCCTCCCGTACCACGTGACTCTCCTTTGCTCTTCTTCCATTTCATCCATTTATTCCTCTCCAATCGTCTCTAGTTGGCCGTCTGAAGACGAGGGGAAACGGCACATCAACCATCAAGCAACCGCGTTCCGTACAATATGCGCTTAATAAGTTTTCCCCGGTTCGCGTCCAATCATTTCCTCCCGATTTCTTTTAAATCTTTCAAACCCCATCTCTAGATAGGAGGGGTGGGCGGTGCAGCCAAATAAGGTGGGGGCAGCGCCAACCACGAGCACTACTCCACCCCATTGCCAACGTTCCTGCTGGACCGAGACGACGGTCGCGCCCACCCGTGGGCCCTATAAAACATATGATGCATGTGCACACGCATCATCACATCTAAGCCCTCCCCCACACACACACACACGGATTGGGAAGGAGTCCCGCGGTAGGTGCACTGAAACGGGGGGGGGCGAACCTTCTCCCCACGGCTATGAACCCCGCTCCCCTTAAATGACTGCGACCTCGATTACTTCGAGGAAGAAGAGGGAGCATCCGAGGTCCCCCCTCATTCAAACCCTGCTATGGTCACCACCCGCCGCCACCCGGGGGACCGCACCCTGCCCCCCCCCAAACACCCACCCCGGCCCTCTTCTTGGTAACTAGGCAACTAATTCCTTCGTGAAGAGAAAAGAGGAAGGAGGGCGTGTGGTCGAAGGGGTGGGGGTGGCAAGAGGGTGGGGGGGCAAATAGGGGGTGGGGGAAAAGATGCGCTTTTGTGCTCCCCGGGCACACTGCCCCTTCCCTCCCCCGGAGAGAACCGGGGCGGGGGTGAGAGGGATGAAATCCCTTAAACCCCCGCACCCCGCGACCCACCCCACGGACACTAGAGAGAATGAGATGGAAGTAGTCGTAGAGGGGAAAACAAACAAAGGGGAGGGAGGTAGGAAGGGAGAGGGGGGCGCGGAGGGCCCCGCGAGAGGGGTAACGGAGGGAGGGGGGCAAGCGAGCAAGAGTAAATGTTTCTTCCCTCCCTCCCTCTCGCTATTCATTAACGCTGAAACAAAAGAGATCTCTTTTCCGAGAGAGAGGGGGAGAGAGAGAGAGCCCTCCCGCCTCTTCCCCGGGAATCAGCATCATCCCATTTCCCTCCCCCCTCCCCCGGCCCCTCCCTCTCCATGCGAGAGCGGATGCCAATTAGCAAGAGAGTAAGAGGATATGTATATGCAGATACATGGGGAAGTTATTCTCAAGTACACTATTCGCTCCATCTCGAGTGCGCTCCCCCGGGGGACTCTCCCATCGCGAGAGGGAAAACAAGAAGTCCAAAGGGGTGGGGGGGTTTGGAATATGAAAGGGGAAAAAACGCGGCTCCCCCGTTCCCTCTCCTCCACCCCCGCCCACCTAGCGCCCATTATGGCGGCCATTATGTGGGTGGAGGGGGCGAGTCGGGGGCGTCGGCGCCCCCCTTGCTTCCTTGGCAACCCCCAGGAGGGGGGATTGAGGCGATGATGCCACCACTTGCCACAACCCCGTCCGACCCCCCCTCCCCCACCCCCTTCTCCCCGCCCCCTCCTCATCCTCCATCGCATCCACTCTTCCACTTCCAGAATCCGAGGCTCCACCACCGCACGATATGCCGACCGCCCCCTTCCCGCCCCCGCCTCCCACGCTGGCTGGTGCGGGGCGCGAGGGGGACGGCCCCGAATAATGCCAGCCATCGCCCACGCCCTCGGAACGGTTGACGCGCACTTACGACCAAGATTACTTGTCGTTCAATTGGCGAGGAATAATTTGGCGGAGAAAGCATGTGCATCATATGGCGTTTAACGGGTGAATCGTTTCGTCCTCCCCGATGCAGCCGTCATATTATTATTTGATTTGTAGCCATGTGGAATTTTTCGTTCGACCATACATTTAAAAGTATTCTAGAAATGATCGATTTCTTACTTCTACGAAACATATAACGATTTACATGTTCATACTCCTTACCTATTAAAACAGAGTTTACTCAGTTTCCCCTTCGTGGGTATGTTTTTTTCTTCTAAAATAAGAAACGTACGTAGGTAATTGAGCATATCATAGAACAACAGGATATTTGAGTATTTTGTTCAAGATAGTGTGTACTCCATTTTTTGTTATTCTCCATTGCTGAATTTGTTACGACCCCGGAAATTTCCGGGTGTAATGCATAATTTCAGAAGAGAATTACATCAAAAGTTCAAAAGACTTAATGTATCTGAATAAATTCTAAATGTTATCGCAACATTTATATTTAAAACTTTACGGTACACAATATTATAATGTTGCCATTTCCACTCTCATACGGGTACCAATCGTGATAATTGTGAAGAATAACATTACATAACTATGCAATGTAGATACCATCACCGGCAGGATGTGCAGCAGCAGCTAACTGACACAGCAAAACTATGAGCGAGCTCTTTCTTCTAATTTTTATACTCTACCTACATCATCTATACAATACCCGGCATTCCGCCGCTAGGAGTTGCGTCGAAGGGCGATACGGTATCAGCCATACATGAGGAAATCCTAGCTTTTTGTGTCATTTGAATTTAAGTTAGCCCATTTACAAAAACCCTGGTGCAATAAAGACACAATCATGCAGATAAAGCAAAATAAAAAACCATATTATTCAACCGGAAGGTCGGTTAGATAAGCGAGAGTAGAGCTCACCTAGCACCATGACCAAAAGCGAGCAATATTCACGCAAAAGGATAATAAGGGAGGGAACTACGTATCCCTGTGCCGCGTATGGTTTCTCAGGAAGATCCGGGACCCGAAACATTACACTATTTGGGTAAAACTGAGGGTGCTTAGAGTTTCCACGGGGAATCGAATCCCGACCTTCGATCAGAAACCCAGCACTTTACTAACTGAATTTTCACATCCCCATGAATACATGCTGCAATAACTTTGTTTGACTTAATCATTGAATTATATTATTTGAGTCACTTTAACCATTTTGGGCCATTGGGCTACAATTTGTTATGGTAACTTTCTAAAAAACTAAGTCTTGCCTGAACTCTTCGACAATCATGAGGCTCCCTACCTAATACCTCCAACAAATTACTCACGCTTACTCGCTTAACGTAACCATTTTTAATAAACCTAGCGAATTTTATTTGAGGTTTATCTAAATATTTGATTCATGCTTACTCCTATGGATCAATAATACTTGCCGTGTATTCCAGAAGTTGTCTAAATAAAGCAAATAACGCCTCTCAATTAGTTTTTCATTATATTTACCTAAACCCAACTTTAAGCCTTCTAACCAACCATAACCTTCTTTAAGGCTAACCCCCATATTATTTTAACATGTGTACTTTGTGTTAGGTTTGATGTCAATGTAACACCCAAATATTTGATCATTTCTAACATTCTTATCTCGACCCCGTCTATTTGATAATATACATCTTGTTCTTTCTTTTATTCCAAAATTTCATTGCTATACCTTTTATGACGTTTAGTGCTAACTTCCATTTCTTACCCCATTCCATATCTAGTTTAAATCGTTTGCACGAAGCATGCAATCTAGCAGTATTTTTATATCTCTGTAAATGCTTTTAGGACGAAAAACTATAAGATTGCTGCTAACAAGGGAGCTTAGGTTGTAAGTACTTTGCCAAAAAGCTCCTACTTAAAAAGAGTAGGGGCCCCATAACACCTCCCTGTGGCACTCCTTAGATACGTTTGTCTCTGATAAATTTAATCCGTCAGAAACTACCCTTTGATTACGGTTAGATAATAAGTCTCTTATCTAGAAGATTACGTTCTCCTAAATAACATATTACCTTAGTTTGTGTATCAATTTCTCGTAAGAGTTCTTGTCAAAGTGTTTATTGGTATGTAAAAATGTAGACTCCAATTGTAGAATAAAATACTCTAAAAATTACAGAGCATATTTCTACTGTCAAGAACAGCCGTTATATTGCTATGAATTATATTTTCTAATATTTTAGAGGATATATACCCTAAACATATCGATCTGTAACTACAATTGTATATCCTCTTCCTCCGGTTTCAGGAACTCATAAATAAAAATACCGCGTCGTGTTTCGCATGCACTGCTTTTCCCTTGCTAATTACGGTTAAGGAAGGCTATTGCTAAGAACGATATGTGCTATGAATCTGTAGAATATCCATTTTAAAGAGTTTGATATAATTACCGGAGTCCTCCTCATCGCCGCCTTTATAGAGAAAAATTATATGAGCTCTTCGCGAAGAGTTGTAAGAACTTTTTCAAATAAGAGGCGATGTCTTCCGCCAGTCCCTTCAGTATTCTAGCAGGAATTTCTTACAAACCAAGGACTTTATTTCGTTTTACATTTCGGAATTGTTTCTATATTCCATCCAGGGACACTAATACGTCGCTCATGAACTCTTCATGTGTATGGGGATTTTGTTTAGTGTCCTAATTGTTTCGCTGTAGACGTTCTGAATTAAATCCTTTAGGATGTTACCCTTTTAAACCGTTTTTATACTAAGATACCCTTGGCTATTTTTTGAAGGCAATCCATTTAAAATCTGTTTATATCGCTGTTAAAACCCTGAATTTTGGCCTCCTTTTCATCAGCATAATATGCGATATTCACCCTTCGAAAATGTGTATTCAAAGAGAGTTCACGTCAAGGGGCCCGGCACAGATCCTTGCGGGTATTCTCCTTTGAGTTTTATTTACGTTCTCAAATTTTTTGATTTAGTTAAAATGATTCTTACATTTTAAATTATATCTTGGATAGCTTATGCCGAGGCTTATTCGATGGCGATATAGAAGAGGCATTAAGAAAATTGAAATTAAAAAGACCGTGGGGGCAGACAAAATTCCTACGGAACTACTTAAAGGTTTAGTTGAACATGAGAAGAAGAGTTGTTATAAACTAATTCGTAGCATCTATGTTGGTTAAAGTTGACCAAAAGATTTCGTCTGTCCAGTGTTAGTTCATATTCCAAAAAAGGAAGAGGCAACCTACGAGGACTACAGAACAATAAGTTTGATTTCGCACGCAGCTAAGGTAGTTCTCAGGAAAATCAATTAACAGATGGAAAACCGGGAAAACGAATACTTGGGTGATAACCAGTTTGAGTTCAGGAGGGAGAGAGGAATGCGTGATATCAATTTGGTCACTAATAGAGAGGAACATAGAATACAATCAGATTGTATTTTTCTATTTCGTAGATTTTGAGAAATCGTTTGATAGAGTGAAATTAGTAAAATGAATGAATGTCTTTAAAAATAGAAGTAGATTGTAGGGATACGAGACTTATCTATATCCTGTACATGTTACAGACTGCTCAGGTGTGATTGGCTGATGGAAATTCGGGATAGGCAATGCCGTAATAGTGGAGTAATACAGTGGTCTCCATTATCACCCGGGCTTTTCAAGTTGATATGGAATCCACAAAATTGGTTGGCTTAGCTGATGATCAAGCGTTAGTTTGCGAGTTAGCCAGTGAGTATGCCAAGGGTTGTCAAACATTGCTGAGGGAATTGGAAAGCCAGTGCGATGGGTATGGGAAGAGAGGTTTTGTAAACAAAACAAGGATTATGCGGCTTTCCAGAAAGAGAATGGTTAAGTTAAATATTAAAATAGATGTTCATTCACTAGAGGAGGTAGAAATATTTATCTATCTTGGCAGTATTATGGACCAAAATAGTCAAATCAATATGCACATAAGACCCAGAATTGCTTAGATAAAGAAACCTTCACAAGGAGAAGGGAATTGATGACAGGGACGTTAAATAAGGGGCTTAAATATGACTTGAGACAACTATGATTTGGGGTTTCGTACGGTGCTGAAATATGGTTACTGAAGCAAAATGATAGACGTAGATTGGTGGCTTTTGAAATTTGGGTGTGGACAAGGATGGAAGAAGTAAAAAGGACAGAATGGGAAACACACGAGGAAATACTAGATATGGTGAGGGGGAGAGGCAATTGTTGGAAAACATCTGGAATTAAGGGAGGAAAAAAGTATACTGAATTGAAGAGAGGTGGTAGTGCCCGCTGTCAGTTTGTGTTTTAATTAGGAGATCCAAGTTTACGTATTTTGTACCATCACATAGGCTGTGTCCATTCAAAACCTGCCTCAATCGGTTGAATACCAAGAAATATTTGCATGTAATATCTCTGCAAATATGTATAGTTGTTGCTCAAGCACCCTTTGCGGCGGCTCGTGGAATATTTAATAGACTTACGTTCAGGTTTATCAAATCTCCTCATGCTCTTCCTTGATCTCATCTTCATATCCGTAACCTGCGCGTGATTATAGCTCGTTCACTACAACCTCGTAAAATTCGTCTTTACATTAATTTTCATCTACGCGTAAACCTTCTGTGAACCACAAGATAAACGTCCTTTTAACCTTCAAAATGTAAAAGGAGAATTTCACGATAAGCCTCTTGATCGGAGATTTTCGGTTCAAAGAGAACGTGAGATTCTTCACCGCACAATAAAATCCAGGCTGTATTTATTTCAAAAACCATAAAAAACGTCTTTATGTCCTTAACGTTTGTTTTACGATGTGATGATGAGAAAATTCTGTGCAGGTGCGTCTGAATAATAAATTGTAAACCGTGGAAACATCGTCACCTTGACGCATGATACGAATACGCACGAATTCTCGAATTCATCCCCTTGTTCAGGGGTGACGAAATCTTCATGGTGATCATTTGAACGGTACGGGGACTTTGATACATGGTATGATAAGATCAATTACTCTCGAAACATCATTCACAGCAGATGAGGGCGTTCTCTCGTGAACAACCGTCTCGAAAGTTTCTCTTTCGGCAGCATTTGATGTCGGAAGCCTGTATTTTTTGCTAATCGAACCCGTGCCATTTTTTTCAGATTTCGGAATCCGCGTAGCGAATCGTCGGCGTGGACGAAATGGCACTTGAGCGCTCCTTGGGATACTTCCAAGCCTCGCGCCATCACGCCCTCTCAACCTTCAAAAATAAATACCGCGCATGCCTCCTGTGAATCATGAACCATGATCAGGAAAAAAGGAGGAGAGATTTAAAAATTCGAAACTTTCAAGTCGTGCAGATGTTTTAAAGAAATAATTTTTGCGTGACTCTTTAGAACAAGTAAGCATAAAGGGATGTTCTTTTTTCTCAAAGGAAATATTGGCATTATTTTCTAAGAGTGGTGTCTCATTTTAAACTCGGGTGAAATAACAACATTTTTTGTGGTGAACAGCAGCCAAAGATATCTGGAGGAATATTGCGTCGTGCTAAAGAACTCTGCTCACGATCGTGGACGTGATGCAATGTCCACTCTAGGCTCTTCCACTCGGATCGCTTATACAAGGTCTGTCCCAAAAGTAGTAGGACTGAGTAGATTAAAAAAAACGTCATTGCCAAAGTTTAAACATACACTCAAAAGTTTACGAAGCCAGTGCTGAAGCAGAACAAAAACCCGCTGGGAGAGGTTGCCAGCGGGTTTTTCAGGTTTCTTACGCCTTCTGGAAGGCGGCGGACAGAATGATGCTAAGCTCCCTCGTCACGGCCTGTTCTAACGCTTCCACCGAGCCGTGATGATACCCATTCAGCACGAATATGAGCCATCGGAAGAGGAAGAAGCCTGGTGGGGCATTGCCTAAAAAATGTGGATTCCCCACTCACAACGTCGAAAGGCTCTTGGCAGATCCACATGCGAGTTTCCTTTTGTTCGGCCGAGAACAATCGAGGCACCAACTTCGCACACACCTTTCTTATGCCCATATTTTCGGTCACAAGTCGATGCAAATCACTTTTAGGGATGCCAAGTTCATCTGAAACCATGGAAACAATATACAATCCCTATCCAATAAAGCCTCTCTTGCAAGATTTTCGTCACTACCCATGACGTTATCACCACAAGCTGCCTTGAGCATGTCATGAGTCTCTTTCCCGGTTCTTCCCAGTTTCACGCAAAATTTGATGGCGTAGTGCTGCTCCAATAACCGGTAATTGGAGGAGGGTAACGAGGTCACGCTAGGTCAGGTTTCGCAAACGAACAATCCGCACTCCGCAAAGACCGGGTTTACTCAATTACCACAGGCCTTCAGCCTTTCCTAAGACTCCCCTCCCTCGAACCCAGCCAGAGAAACCGCTGCCCCTACTTCCATCTATCCGGGAAAAGATAAGTCAAACTGTTTTTGGTACAGATCTTGCATACGTATCTTGCATATCGGTGATGGACAACTTACGTCCCTCTGGCGCTATATGGCTCGAAAACACCGCCGTTCATTTTTTTGGCAAACGATGTATGAAATTTCACACATTTTTTTATTAAAATAATTAAACATATTTTGTAGTTGAATATCTGTTTCCCAGTTCAACTATATGCCCCCTGATACAATAAAATAATCCAAATTAACAAAGTAATTTTGTGCTCACTGCAATTTTTCCTAATGAACGCAAATTCGAAAGTTATGTTTTTAAAATTAATAATGATTCGGTTAGACATTTATGTAAGAGAATAAGAAACAGAAAGACTATTGATTGTGCAGTGTTTCTTATTCGGCAGTCCATGCCAATACAGGAATTTTATTACGGAAATATTCGCCTGTTAATACCATCCGGAGAGGAGGAAGAATGACCGATACTATCTCAAGATACATTCATACCTTAATCAATTTGGAGAGATAAAAAATATTTAGTTAATGAGCCCAAATTTATTCATCAACGCAACACGTGCTCCTACGTCATTCTCCAATGTACGAAGTCTGTCCGGTCGAAATAAAAATACTGTATGGAAACAAAAAGAACTGAAACTGAGTGAGACTGCTCAAATGCAGTGTATTTCGAAATTATAAATTTTCCTGGGGAACCTCACCTAACACAGCGGAGGGAACATGAAGCCCCTGCCATAATTGTCAGCGTTTCACTTCTCATAGCACATAGTGCCAGCTCTATCAAATTAGTCGAAGTTAGCGATCGATTACCTTGAGGTGAAGCTGCTTCATTAATTCTAAATTGTCAGCTAATATTAATTTCTAATCTCATCCCAAAGTTCTTAATTTTTTCCATCAATTTATCTTCTGTCATAAACCTACTGTCCCTTCAAACTATATTAAACTTAACCTATTTTGCAGTTAATTATTGCTAAAAACCACTGGATATTCATGCTCAGCCATCCGCAAACCAAACTTCTTTCTTTCAAAGTGATTCACATGTTTCTCTGACATTCATCCTTTGACATCTTACTGCCGCCATTTTTCCCACCGGGAGATGAAACAGTGCAGAAAATTAGGCGCACCCTTGACTCGCTCTTTTCTCATCCCTCGTCGTGTGCCAAATCAATCTACATCTCACCACACCCATTAGGCGTGCGGCCGGGTGGGGAAGGGGGCAAGGGAAGAGGGATTATGACACTACACTTTACTATTTGACCGTGGACAATTAAGGCAAGTTTGACAAAAAATGCATTCAAGTATTCACAAAATTTTGTAATACAATAATTTGATGATATGAGAACGCAACGGTTAGTATTATCGAAGTAAATTTAAGAATATATTGCGATTTAAGAATTCTTCGTTATTTCTAAGTAAAATCCAGGAAAACTTGCGAATCCACGGTAAATCCCCACACTGTGCGCGCGTGCATGTGGCCGGGGGAAACAGTATCATTCATTTGCCATTTTTCTGCGAGACACCTAATCCCCGTACAGGTAAATGGTGGGAGCGAGAGCAGCATCCCTCCCGCCCGCCGCGCCCGGGATTTGCGCGTCGTCCTGATTAGCCCTGGGGAAGGGTGCTGTTTGGGTACAACCCGCCCGAACGAATTTGGACTTGATTTTAACTGCCTCCAGCCAACTGGTTGCTAACAGTTTTTCTCTGGTGGGATGAGATTCGGTTATTGTTTGAGCTTTGCCATATTTGATTTTTGTGTTATTTCGAGTTGGGAATGTGGGAGTTCTACTGTGCCGTTTTTGGTCTTCGGTGGGTGGTGATTTCATTGGCGTCATAACTCCAAAAGGTTTTCGAGCAAGGGTTTCTGTGTCACGGATAGTGAGGTTTCCGTTACTTTACCCATTTCTTAACTGTTTCCATTTGGGGGTAATTTTTAAATCTTTCCTGATGCCGGAGTTTCCAATGAACCAAGGAGCTCCTAGCGTTCTTCTTAGTAACCCGTTTTCTGCCGATTTAAGCCTTTTTAGATTGGATGTAGCTTTGTTTGAGTCCAGACGGGTGCAGCGTAGATTAGAAGCGGTTGTAGCATGGAGAAGAAGATGAGGCGTCTCGTGCTGAGTATTAAAGGAGCCGAGGTCCGTAGAAGAGGCCATAGGGTTTTTGCGGCGGTTTTTGCTTTCCCGATGGCACCTCTCGCCGACTCCCTCACGCCTCAGAGCTCACGTGGGACCGCGCATAGGCCACCGCTGGGATTGGCTTGGGGGGTAATGGATGGTTCCACACTGTAGGTGCACTATCCTCGGCATTGGACAGGCATCATCACATAAGCAGAGAATTCTTAAAATACAAACGACAGACGTCGACCACCGGTTCATTCCTCTGGCGACCATGGTGGCACTAATCTGAAATTGGACGCAAGATAAAATATGCATGCTCGTCTCGATCCCTGGTCTTATATTTATAACCGTACAGAAGAGTGATAGGTGTTTGAATATCTCACGGCGAGGATGTGCCACAAATTTTATTAAATCAAATTTTTAACCTGGAGATTTTTCCCATGTATTTTAACCTTAACGTGAGGGTGATTCCCCTCCAATTCCCGAAGAAATCTATTGTTGTATTGTTTCATTATTTTATTAATCTAGCTTCTATTCACTTCAAGTCAATCTTATTTCAGAATTCGAAATATAAGAGCACGATAAATAAAGGGAAACAAGGTTTAACGCAAAATCTAATGGTGTAAAGGTGGCGGATAGAATTCTATTCCCAGATTTTCATTTCTGCGCATTTTCTCTAATGTGATTAAGACACCCATCTTGTCACCAAATAATACGTAATCTGTTGAGATTCCTAGAAACAGTCGCACACTGTTCAGCTATTCAGTTCACAGAACACGCTATTCACGGATCGATAGATTACCGCGAAATCGGCGAATTATCTGACGTTGCTGGACCCAATTGATACGGTTGACGCACATGAGAAAAACGAGAGGGGAAGACGGTTCCCCGCGCGACAATAGAGGTTACACTTATAAAATCCAAAATAAATACATTTCACATTAATTACTTGAGCTTTATCAAAGGCAGACGGGAATCAAAGCGCATCGATTCTTCCGAATTGGAAAAATAGCGGATAAATTGCACTCAAGTAGGATGGTACTTATGAAGGGCTTCTGTCTGAGGGGGGAGGGGAATGGGGTCGGATTGAGAGGGAGGGGGGGCGGGGTTCATAGTATAAAAAAATATGGGCTGGAATTTTTTCAATAATTCAAAAGGATTTTAAACAGTTTTTTTCAAAATGAAAGCTGCATCTACTTGGCTGGAATAACTGCTGCATTGAACAAAAAGGAGAAATTTTTGTGAGGCTCGCAACGTACTGTTTCGCTCTAGCGCTTCAGCTTACATAAGGTAATTAGGGAGTTTAAATGAAATTTAAATGCTGCCTTTTCTGTACGTTCACGATCTCGAGAGATTTTTTTTCCTTTTAGCTTCCACGTGGAGGGTGAATAGCTTAATGGTGAGTTTGCATCTTTCATGGAAACATTCACATTCGACGGCATCCAACCGGGAAGAAGTTATGTCGATTGTTACTTAATGAGAATCCGAGAAATACTTGCGTGGGATTTCGCGATGTTTTATCGTTAATCTGCATTAGGAAAAGGCCATTGTTTATCTGCATTAGTGAGACTTTCAACGAAGACTTCCTCAATAGCGTTTCCGGGAAGGGGCCCTCCGTAATTCCCCAAGACTCCAGAGTCAATGGCGGCCGTGTGGAGAGGCACTTGGCCTCCCTCCCTCTCTTCTCTCTCTCTTTCTCTCTCAGAGAGAGAGAGATGGTCAGGGGGTTGGGAGGAAGGTAGGGGGGTCCACTGGAACCTGGAAAAAATGAGGGAGCCCTCGCCGTGCAATCTGGTGGAGCGAGGAGGAGCAAGCAATCTCTCGCGTCCCTCCTCTTTGACAGCCACCCACCCGCGGGGGGGGTATCCACTCTCTGGCGCACAAAAGTAGTGAAAATGAAAGGGAGGGAGAGAGGGTGGGGAAGGGGTGGCCGAGCCCGGGCTCAAGACGACAGCGGGCAAGGGGGGTGCAGAAGGGATGTAACCACCGCCGAGCATTGAAGGATAGGGGAATGGGGGGTGGGGGTAGAGGGTGGGTGCGATGTGGTGCGTGTACCCCTCAAAACCCACAGGGGAAGAGGGAGAGACTTCACTCCCCATCCCTCTCCTCACTATTTTGAAAGACGCGAGCGCTTTAAATCTTGAGCCAATTCTAGGTGTTTTTTTTAGATTTGCTTTCAACAACGTAATCACAGCGTGCTCTAAGATCTCCATGGTCCGCTGGGCTCTCTACCTCGCCCATTCCCTGCGCTATTTCGTCGTGGTGATACCTTCCAACGACAACTACCCATCCCATTCCGCAACCCCCTTCCTGCTTCCCCCCCTCCCGTGTGCATCTTCAACCAACTCGCTATTACTTCTGCCGCCACGTCTCCGCACTACGACATTCAGTAAAGCCTACACCTTATGCACACACACACACAGTCAAACAAGCACACATGCTTCCAAAGGACACTCCTGAAAAATATACAACGCATGCTCTCCTGATGGAACATGGCTGATTTCCACCCAGACTACGCGAACTGCCGCTCCTTTCGAGGAGGAATACAACCGGATTAGTCCCCTTCCCCCCTTTTGCCTAACGAGGCCGCTCGTCTGTGTGTGCTTGCGAGGGACGAAACCCCCACGCAGATGCGAGTGGCGCCTGCGGCGGTCGCACTCCATGTGCTCGTGGGTGGGTGCGGCGGTCGCGCGCACGCCCAAGACGAAGGGACGGGGGAAGGGGCCGGACGATGGAGAGCCTCTCCTGAATTACCTTGGATAAAATGCTCCTAAAATATTATTTTTTTCACTATTCTCATGTTTCAAAGTTAATAATCTGTGAGAATTATAATTCTCTCTTGATTTTCACCGACAGATTTCCAAATTAATTCGCGGTCTTGCATTCGAATGGTGCAGATAATTAATCTTAACCTGATGTTCAATGACGGTTCCTTAAATAGTC
Source organism: Hetaerina titia (assembly GCA_037158775.1). NCBI lineage: Eukaryota > Metazoa > Arthropoda > Insecta > Odonata > Calopterygidae > Hetaerina > Hetaerina titia. The sequence goes on from CM073768.1 coordinate 133,489,208, forward strand.
TATCCCTTTTCCTCACTTTGTAACATAATTTTTTAACATTTATGCGTATGCATTTGACTAAGGTAGCAAAAGAAAAAAAAAGTTTCATAAACGCATTACGCAACATTTTCATCAAACGCATAACAAAAATTGGATACTAATGCGTAGGGTGCTCTTCTTCCCTCGCAAAAAAAACACAATCGCCCCTTTTTGGGAAAAAAATGAGATTCGATCCGAAGAGTCAATGAAAGAAACATAAATAGGTTCTTTCAACTGTGGCTCCGTATAGTTCGACCGTCATAATCAATGCGTGGCTGAATTAACTCGGAGCAACATACTCCAAGAAAGGGTATAAGGCGCCGCGGATTGACGTCGGGTACCTTATGCGGGTGGGATTGAAGGTAAAGAGGGAGGGGTGACCCCCGTATTTGGAGGGGGAGGGGCCGGAGTGGGAGGCGCTCCACTAAAACGCGCGCCATTGAGAGTGCACCCGCCACACACAGGCAATCCGTCCATTGAGGGGAGTCGGGGGCGTCAGAGGACGAAGCGAGCAGGCAGGGCCCCCGCCCCTCCTCTCAAAGGATTGTGGATGGGCGGTGGGTGGGTCCGGGAATTGATGAAGGGGGGGAGGGGGGTTGGCGCCCTCTCACTCCTCCGAGTGGACGTGCTCTCATTCCCCCTTCCCCGCGAGAGGGCAAACCAAACCCGCACCCCTCTTCCCATACCTGTCTCACGACGACCCCCGGGAATAGATAGCCGTGCCCCCCCCCCATGATAACTCGCGGTCATGTCTTTTAGAAAGGTAACAAATCATGGTTCTACTTCGTGTTTGGTTAAATTTGGTATTTTTTCCAATTACGTATATCAATCAAATGAAATATCAAGAGAGACTTTTTCGGGTGAACCAAGGAGTTAACCTTGGATATTGAGAAGAATATATGTATGTACATCAACCTTCCGATCTAAATACTGTTGATAAAAGGGATTTAAATTTAAAGTACTTTATCGTTAGTCATTTAATACCTATTAGTGGCCAGGAGAAATATATCTACGTTTCTCTGTAATCATGACGCATCTACGCCATACAATGCTATAATTTGCCAGCCACCATAAATGTTTGTGCCAGGAATTTTGAGGACACCTACCTACATTGGGTTAATCCCCTGTAAACCGTGATATTCTATAATTAAATCACATGGTATTGGTATAGTGTTAGAAATATAACTTCTACAGATGCCTTTGGTTTATTCATTTATATCATCAAAGTTTTCTGATTAACGTATAAGGAAAGCTGTGAAATTCTTAGACCAATTATTACTCCTTAATAATGGTGACCTTTGTCTGTCGGATATGAAAGTAGGAATAATGCAATGGAAATTTAATAGCTGCATGCGTCCCAGAAAGGTATTAGCGAGACACTATGGGCCATTCATTTTAAGCCAGAAAGAAGAGACTTTGTATTTATCTACAAAAATAAATAGTGGAATTAATGAAAAACTGAAGTACGCTGGTTGTCTTTTAAATTGCGCCAAAATTGCCCGACAGGAGTGTTGGAGAGGAGTCGGTCCTGCCGTTTGCCCACGTAGCTGCTTCCGCATAATTCCTTTTTCTCTCGAATTCGCGTCGTTGAGAGAATCCTGTCCGCGCCTTGAACTGGATGACTGATACACTATCACGGCACCAAACGCCAGATCTGGTTGACTCAAGCCCATCGGTCCGCCAGAGACTTCGGACCTAAAAGTCAGCGTGGATTCCTTAATCCAGACTCCTTGGGTGATCCTGAATTCCGGGGGTGACTTTGGGATCTCGCTCCCCGCCACAAACTGTCCTAGGGCCCGCGGAGGAGGGAGGGCACCGCGGTGGAGGAACGTCAATGGGTTTGAGGGGCATTTTCGCATTCGCCGAGGGAAGGGTTCGAGTGGAGGAAGGGGCGAATGCGGGGGGGGGAAGAGAGAGGGGGCTGTTGCAAACAGCCTGGAGCGGCGAGGGGGGAGTCCTCCTGCGGCCACCCCCTCTCCCTCTTGGTCTGCACAAGGGGAGGGAGGGAGAGCCGAGAGAGTTAATGGGGCGGACACACCGACCTCCCCCCCTAACCCAGAGTAATTTCGATCCATATTAAATGCCGCGCTGTCACTTCTTAGCTCTCCTCACCCCGCGGCTTTCTTATTATTTTTTCCCCATCCATTCATATGCAGCGAGCACTGCCTCCGTTTACGTACGCTTCATTTCTAAACCGCTGCCGAAGCCTCCTCGAGAAACACCGTAAGAGAGACATTTGGAAAAAAAGTTTCTCGGGAGAAATTTTTCCGATGAGAATTTTTTTTTATTTTCAAGCGTGGCAACGAGACGCCAAACTTTAAGTGGAATTCTGCAATTCGTATCGACTGCCCAATGGAAGTGGGATTGTCAGCAATCCATGATAAGAATCAGGAACAGAATTCCAAATAAGAAAAACACGTGAAATAATCTGAGACGATTGGGCAACATTGGGATGGTCAATCTTTAAATGAAATGTGTAAATGATTTTATGTGATTCTGCGGAGAGTGTAGTTAACTATAACGCATTACCTATACAGCATGAGCCAGAGTACTCTCGGGTCTGCCATCATATGATCAAAGCCGCCGACCCATCAGCCATAAGAGACAATTCTGAAGAAGGGTTGTCGAAACTATCGCCTGGATCCCGTTCATAATTTGTTCGAAATTGTAACCACAAAGGAATTCATTAGCGATCAGTACCTAAAGCTAAGCTTTCTCTGCGAGGTGTATTTAAAACTATGTTAAGCCTAAATTTAAACGTACAAGCAATATTTCGTGCAACTTCACAATTTTGAACAGCTAACACTCGAAGGGCCTCACATTTGATGAGGAAGAAAAGTTTCAAAGCACCCCAAGTGATCGTTTCCAGCATGAGAATTACGGAAGGAATTTCTATAATACGAAATATCTAATTACATTAGCCACTGTACATTATCCAGTACATTAGCCACTGCACTATTCCGATCCCCCATAATTTTCAAAGTCGAACATTCACCAAAAATAAGTGTGTAAAAATATATTTTCTATTTATGAGAAAGGAAATTTATATGCTATCCTTTCACTGTCCGAGAACTGAAATTTGTTCGTATTAGTGTTCGAGATAAATAAGTAGGAGACTCGCATCGAGTCGGTGGTCAGCATTAATAAGTGTCACATTGCAGAAGGTTTTAACATTCAAAGTTGAAATCATATCAATGGGAGGAATCGTGCTTAAAGCAGAGCGATGAATATCGTTCCAGATTAATTAGGTAAATAATATTTAGTAATATTTTTAAAAATTTTAATAGCTAGATCAAGTTGCAGTTCTAGCAGGCCATACGTACAATCATTACCTAGCCACTTTACTGTAAGATTTAGGAGGTAACTGAGAACGCTTCGTGAGAACTCCTCGATTTAACATCTAAACAATTTCATTAAAATAATAGATATGCTTATAATTAGATCCACTTTTGGTCAAAGCATTTCGTGATAAAGAAGATGAATTCTCAAAGGTTAATTATGGTATCATTAAATTCTTTAAAATCTGAATAATTATAATGGATTTTGTTACGGTTTATTAAATATACAATCAATTATTTACCGTTAGTGAGAATCACAATTTAATACCCGAATCGGAGAGAAAAGTCTTGGTATTCCAGCGAGCAATATAAATATATAGTCTTGATTTTTTTTAAATTATAGAAACTGTATTCTTTTATTTGTGGTGGTTGGTAATTTTGTTGTAAAATATCTATTTTGGACACGGTTTTAAAGTTTATGCGTCATAATAAGAAATAAAAATATTCATTATTGCAATGCTTGCGATTCGTGGGTGTGCGGTTGCTGGGGGCGGTCGAGAGGACGAGAGGAGAGCGGGGGACGAGGAGACAGAAGGGGAAGGGGTGCGGGAGGGGGGGGGTGGGGCGACCACAGCTGGAGAAGGTGCTGGTGGCTGGTGAGGCCGGCGCTTCAAGAATCAGCGTGATGGGCCGTGACGGCTTTCGAGAGCAAGATTCACACTGACTGAACTTGGCCGACTGACTGTCGCTCCGAATGTAGTTTAAGGGAGGTCGGCAACGGACCCCGTCACTTTTCATTACGTGGTGCTGACTCGTGGGCAAGGTGAGTGCTGCCTCCCCGGCAGGGGGCGAGATTCGATACCCCGAATGGCCCTACCAATACGAAGCAAGTCTGCCCCCGAGTGCTCCTTGTCGAACAGTAGTAGAGCGTCGCTGTAAACGGCTAAGTTTCATTGTAGTTACTTAATTAGAGATCATGTGAAACAGTTATCCACGGTGATACCGGAATCGTGGATTCCAATATTAATGAGGCCATGGTCGCGAATGATGGGATCAAACCGATCGAACCACGAAAATAAACTTATTGTTAAATTAAATGATTATTATTAATCTACATTTTCATAATACCTTCCAAGTCACCGGAAAGGTGTGTGGCAGGGTGTGTATCCATGTCAGGCATGAACAGTACACGGACAGACGAAGTCACATACCATACACGTATATAGAGAAAACTTCAGAAAAAATGTCTACATGAAATGCTCTGGTAACCACTTGTCAACTTCAAGAGGAATCCACATGGTATCACCACCATTTACCGTAAAGTCATGCAACAAGAATGATGTGTTTGTTGTTAAAAAGGCCTCGACTACTTAAAATATGTATTCGCCTACATGCACATACAACATGGACACACACAGATATACAAATATGCATGTTCATAGGCTAAAATATGTACTCGTATACAGAATGGCCTCCAATTTAGCTAAGAGATTCATCCTAAAATTTAATCTTCATATTTCGAGGGATTCCAACCCAGATCTTTCAACAATTTTGTCATACTGCTCTCTGTCTCATAAACTCCTTTGAATGATCTCGCTGCGCGCGGTACAACTCTTATATTAAACCTGCTTCACGAGTATCCCAGATACTGGCTGCTTATTCCTGCTGAGTTCTTACAAGCGAGAAGTGACATCGCTCTTTCACTTAATTATTGCAAATACCTAAGTCCCGCTTGACGCATCCTAATTTTCGGTAAGCTTCTCCACATACACGTAAAAACCATAAACACAGTAATCAACCCGAAGGTCGGTTTAGTAGGTGATGGGGAGAACTCACCCATGTACCAAGCCCTTTACGGCGTGTGAATATTCACACATCAGGGTAGGGGGGCCAGTTCCTTTCCCTGTGCCGGTTATGGTTTCCCAGGAAGATCTGGTACCCGAAAAATCAACTAGCTTGGGTGGAGCTGCAGGTGCCCAAAGTGCCTTGCCCGGGAAAACCCGGGACCCTCCGGTCAGCAGTCCAACGCTCTACCCGCTAGACCACCGCGACCCACCACATACACGTATCTGTCTAATATTTTTTTACCCCATGAGAGAGCATGGGTAAGAGGGATACATATATATTTTACAGACTCTACGTACATTCGTTAGCTCATTATTTATGCTGCAAGCAGTTTGGGGAGAGCATTATTATCGGAAGTCAAGAGTTAGAGGTAGTTTTGGAAGGGAAATCCTATACATCACAAAATTTTCAATCGTATCTCTGATACTGTGCAAGGATTTTCCCTTCTTAATTTCTGGCAGGGCTTTAACTTTCCTGTACAACACACCCACCCTTCATTGTTCAACTTCCCATATTCTCACACCCACGTCCTCCACCACGTTTCTTTTGCCCTTTCATGAGTTTTCCACCTCAGTTTATTATTAAAATTCTTGTAGTTCCTTCTCCCTCATTCTCTGCTTTACATTATTCTATTTCCCTCTCTTGACTATTCTACTAATAGTCTTCGTCTGTTATCCATAGATACCGCGTCATTTACCTATTAAATGTTGCAACAGTTTTATTTGCAGCTTACGATATCCATTTGTAGAGATATTCCCATCTTTTGTCTGATATGCCCGTATCCCTTTCCTCACACAACGTTTTCCGCTGTCTCTTGGTATTTCTTTTATTCCGTCACGAATATTGCTTTTAAATTCCATTTCCTCAACGGTCTTCCCTATTTTATCTTTTTAAATCTGACGTTACACTTCATCAGTACTAAATTATAATCTGATTCCTGATCCTGTGAGAAAACAATGAATCAATCATGCTATCCCTAAATCAGTGTCTAACATAATACAGTTTAATTGATATCTTGTTCGATCCCCGGTTATTTTCAATGTATACACTTACGACTATTACGGGGTTTAAACCGAGTGTTCGTCATGATTAACTTTTGTCTGCAGCAGAACTCTATTGCTTTCTCCCCACGGTCATTTCTTGTTCCTAAACCGTAGTCCTCTACTCACTACTATCTCTCATTCCCTCTACCGTTTAATTCCCCATAATTATCAAAAGTTTCCTCCCAGGGACACCTGCAATTATTTCCTGTAATTGCCAGTATACATATACGCTGTGTTACTTCTCCCTATGATTAGGCTAGTGATTTTCACCCTCCCTATGCTCAAGGCAGTTCAGTTTCATATCTGGTAAAAGCAGGAGACGCCCTACAAAATGTTATGCCCGTGTATATAATTTTAACTCAAATAAACAAACTCCGGGTCTCTTTTTTGATATTTATAAGGCTGTTGGCACCCTCGTCTAAGACATTTCACTGTTTAAATTACATTCTGCGGGACTACGTGGTATTCCACTTGAGGGGTTTAAAATTTATTTGACAAATAGATCAGTGTTATTAATCGTATTTACCGTGAATTTAAGTATATCGCTTCAGCAGTGGTTCAGGGATCTGTCCTAGATCCACTCTAATTCTTAGTGTTTATGAATTATCTGTGTAACTATAATTTTAAAAACCATATCACTGACTTAATTGATGATATTATATTGCGCTATAGAATATAACTCTGGTCGATTGTAATCACTTCGGAGTTCCTGGGATTTGAGTTTACAGCACGGCGAATTTATTCTTTATAGTTCTAGCCATAAAATTCTCCTCAGCTTATTTATCACATGTTTAAGGTAATTTCAAAAATATTTCTGAAATTACTTCGTCTGCAAAGAAGACGCGTGCATGAATAGCCTTTGATTTCCATATTATTGAATTAATGGAACAATTTCTGCAGGCTAATTTAATAATGAAATGCCAATTCAAATCTCTGTAGCGATTTCCAGAAGAAAAAAAAACAGATACGTTTTGGCCAATTTGATAACTGCCTCCTGCACTGCAGTAAAAGGAATGCATATCAGAAAATTTCAAATCCAGGAGGTTCTCTGTCGGAGAAAAAAAAATTTTAAACCATTCAACCGCCATTCATCAAGATTGTACGAGAAGTCTGAGTAAACTTATACAAAATGGAAGCCTACTTTTCCATGGATGATGGACCTGAACTATGGACGAAGCATACAAAAGAGGGAGAAGAGGGATGAGTAGTTGAACTACCCGGAGTTATTTGCATAAATTAATGTCGTCTAAATACTTTGATGGGCTAATGCCATGGGCGAGTGCGTCCGCCTCCGCAGAGGATGACCTCATCGATTGAAGCGCACTAGATGGGATTACGAGCAGGAGAGCCGAGCGAGCGGTCTCCGTGGACATGGCCACTGAGGCTTTCCTTGAGCCGCCGACCCTCCGAGGGTAGAAGAGCGTACACACCGCCGAAGCTTCCGAGCCAAAGTGTCAAGTGGGTAATTCGATGGCGCGTATTTCCTCCCGAGCCGCGGATAGCTTCGCGGGGGAGTGAGTCACGGGCAGCGGTCGAAAGAACACCGTAGGTGCGGGTGGAGCGCCCGGATCGGTGCTCGTCCGAGTGTCTGGCCATCAAAGTATTTGCACCAATAGCGGGACAGATTAATTCGAACGGAAACGCATCACAGCCAAATCGTCGGTGAGTCGTTTCGGGTTGGACATCGCCAAATATGTGCAAAGAGTTTGTTTCCTATACGAGTGAATGTGATCACGGGCTGAAATCCCTGCAGCCGTGGATGATCGAATCCAGCGAACTCTACGGGGGATGGGTGGGGGAAGTTCGATGGAACGCGAGAATGGGTTCCTCCTTCCAAGATGGCCCCTTTTGAAGCGCACGAGCCCCCCCCCTTTCCCCAACCCTTCCCCCCCAAAACCTCCGCGCCCCCCCGTCGTCCGCCCGGGGCGCCTCCGACCGCAGATGTGATCGTTACCACCCGCCGCCCCCGCCGTGTGTCGCGGCGCGCACGCATTCCGTGCCGCACTTATTCCATGGCACACTCCCCAGTGTCTCCCGGTGTAGATATATTGAATTCCTATGCCCCTAATGAGGGGAGTCTGTCCGTCTCCCCCAGTCGCCCCCGCCCGACCCCCCCCCCTGCAATCAATGTCAAATTGCACAGCCGTTTTATTTTTTTCCTATGGCAACGGATCAGGATTAGACATCGTCTCTTTCCGCGGCACCTACAGCTGCTGCACGCGTTAACTCGCTCCTGCGGGGTTGCCAGACGTACCGAATTTGACGGGATTGTCCCCTATCTTGTTACGTTTTGCGAAGAGTTGGGTGTGGAATTCAGTAGAAGGGAAAATGGGGCGAAAGTAGACAAGTTGGGCGTGGATGCTGCGGAAGGGTGGGATGCCGCAAAGCAGCCTGCGCCGGGGGAGTTAATGCTAGCTAAGCGGGAGGGATATGAAAAACAAGGAAAAGGGGCTTCGAAAGAGATGAAGGGGTCCCGAATGGTAAGGTATTGGAGAAGGAAATGGCGTGAAGCAAGAGGGATTTGCTGTGTGGGTGGAAGTGCCCCAGAATTTTGCATTGACCGTCATTAACATTTCTAAAATCTGTGAATGTTCTGTGGTGGACATTGTTAGGGTTATACTCTCCTTGTGCTAAGTAAGGTATTATTAATCTTTCAATAATGCCCGCTAACGCGGTAACTTGAACATCATTAGGTACTTCGTGCGGCCAGGCTGCCGAGGAATTTGAATGTTCCGGAACTCCTTCGGTCGGATGCCTTCTCATCCCTTTCACGTGTTAAATATCAGACACGAAATGAGAAACGCCTGGATTCGGAATAAAAGTTCCTCTGGTCTCCATCGAAACAGGAAAAAAGACGACACAGACACTAATACGTATATTTGCTCCCATCCTCAATCCTCAGAACAAAACTATTCCTCCCGTTTTTTTTTCATGATAGCCTTTCCTCGAGTAAAACCACGCAAATGTGCCAAAAACAAAGAAGACATGCGTGAGCGAAGTTTGTTGCGCACAGCGGAACGCGTTGGACCGCAGGTTGCATTAATATCCCGATGAAGGCGATACCGAGGTGCCCGCGACACCCTCCACCCCCGCACATTGCGGCTTCCACGTCATCCTTCATGTCGTCCGTTTTTGCTCGCCGTGTTGGCAGTGACAGAGCGGAGCAAGGCAAACGAACACATAAATAAAAGCGCATGGATTTCAGGAATGTGCGAAGGGTGATGGACCAGCACGTCTTAACGGCAGCTCTCCCGCAATCCCGGCGCGGAGCCGAAAGTAAGCGTTGAAGGCAAGCGTCAACAGCCTCCTTCGCCCTCATCCCTGCGAGGTGGCTCGCTGGTAAGCAGCTCACCAATTGATCCTCTTCCCAGCCTCAATCCCCTTTGTTGCCTCTTCGCTAATTATACTAACGTCTTCCGTCACTTATTGCGTACAATTCGTCCTTAGCCTTCCTCAAAAACCTTCCATTTAATGTTTGGTTATGGTTTTCAAAAAATTATCGAAGTTCAGGATGTGTCTAAGTAACTTCCCTCTTTCATCAAGTTTAAGGCCTTACCTATTTCGTTTTTCCAACTTCCCTATTCTTCTTCCGTCTTTCAGTGACTTCAACCTTCACTCTTTAGAAATCCTCATTAATTTCTATGCTGGTCCACTTATTTCCCGCACCTCGTTCATTGTAAACATTTTCATCGTTTGCAAAATGATTTGCTTTGATGCTGCTTTTGCTAATGTCTCATGGACGCGGAAAATTAAATCCTTTAGAAATTTTCAAAATAATAAAATTCCTCCTAAAAGGATATACTCTTTTCTGTTCTACACAATCTCGCTAATTTCATTGAAAAGATCTCTCCTTCCGTATTAAGATCGGGAAAATGTTTTGTTTTCAATATCATCACTAAAGAGACCTTATAATTTATGCAATACATTTAATATGTGAGTTAAAATTCGCTGCGTCAGTGATTCCCGACCTATTTCCTTCAATAAGCATGATACGCTTCTCAATTCATCATAAAAAAGTTTTATAAATTTAACTCCTCAGCGCCCTAATTCGGCAATCGATCCAACTTCATGCGGATCCCGTATGTACGAGATAACACTGGTCTTTCAACTTCTCGTTATATTTCACCAATTTATCCCAAGCTAATAGATTCCAATTTTTTCTATCTTGTCCACATATTCTTCGTTTATGTGTCACCTAGAGAATTCATGAGTAAGGGCAACGCCTAAATAATAAATGGAGTCTACACTTTCTACAGGTATATCGGTATTTCTCAAGTAGTCGGTGTTCGGGAGGTGACTAAAAATTGGGTAGTATTGAATTTTTGGAATAGGAATAAAGTTTAATTCTTGTTTTCAAGTGCCGCACCAGCTAACGCTGGTGCGGCACTTGAAAACAAGAATTATTAGTTATTAGTAACAAGAATTATAGCATTATCTGTCGAAGTAATTTTTTTAAATCCAGAAAAATCGAGTACAATGGATTTTGAATGAACAGTATTTTCTCCCGAACCCAAAATATCATATCAAAAAAGCTCGTTGTTTCTCTCTGGATCCACCCTTTCGGAAAATTCAACAATGAATCTTTACTATCGAGGTTTTTAATATCGAACTAATAATTATTTGTTACAATGTTCCATGACCTTCTTTGATCATGCTTTGGATGCACCAATCATGATTTGGATGTAAATCCAAATCATGCAAGGCCATGGAACATTTAATAAATATATCTGTAATTGGGGAATTAGGTCTGTAATTTCTTGGTTCTCTCCCTGTCTCAGCGTTTAAATATAGCCATTATTTTAGACTATTCCCAGTCACTGGGAATCATTTGATCTACTGAGTACTTTTTAAATATAATTTCTAAATACGGCGCAATTTCCGATGCCAGATGAGCTGTTATTTATTTGGGTCCGGAGGATTTGTTAAGATCAATGTTTTTCAGGAAACATTTTATTCTTTGTTCGCTGTCTGTCCGGAACTGCTCTCCATCGTCAACTTAAAAAAGTGCCTCCACGACCCACCCGCACACACACTAATTACTCCACATGCCTACTCGCAGATTATTACTAATCAAGCGCTCTTTTTTCTTCCGCCTCCCCTCCTTAGTGAACTTACTCCCTGATACCAATGATTCTTATTTGCTTTCCTCAAACATATTTACTGACCTAGTTCTTTCCCATATCTCCGTAATTAGATAAGAATACAATGGCCTCCTTTTGTTATTCCCGTTGTTTATAGCTAGTATTTGTTGATTTCGTATGTATAAGTCCTTAATCATGTGTTGTAACACACTCCACTTTAAATTGGCAAATTACTGCGGTATGTACTTCTATTTTCAAATTAATAAATAAAATAAATATTCCATTACATGAAATTTCAATTTTGGGCATCGGTTGGCTAAACTGACATGGGAATCTATCGGAGGCATTCTATAGGAAATTAATGAAAACACTTTAAAAGAAAGTATTTAATAAGTTTGGCGTTTTCTAAACTGCTGGTTACTCTTTCGCCTTTACATATTTGAGTGAATTACCTGTAGCTTTAGTTCCCTGAACTTCTCTGACGTAGGAGAAAAATATTTTGGATCCGCGTTTAAATTTTCAACCAATCTTTTCCTTTTGGATTCGCTTAACCCTTTCCAAAATTCCTACTTAGCATTCGCTCTAGATATATTTTAATCTTTAAGGGATTTCATTCCGTTTGTCGCTAGAGATATCGTTCTTTATATTTTTCATCTTGGGGTGGCATGAAATTTGATATCTAAACACTTCTCTAACTTCCATGTTGCACCATCCAGGTTCCGTGTTACTATATGTTTTATAAATTTACTTGGAATAAATCTGTTGACTGCCGGGTGTCTCGTAAGTGATTCCACGCATCCTCAATCTTTTGGAGTTATAATATTATATTAATATTATTTTTTAAATTTACACGAACTCTTTACTCTCACGTACTTTAAGTCATTTTATTCCCCGTTTCTTAAAAAGGATACTGTTTAAGCTTCTTATTTCTGATCCCATATAAGGAAAACCTATCGTTTACTGTTGCGTGGTCCCTCATTCCTTCAAATATTTCCATATTCAAGACTTCTTTGGGTACGTTCCCTGGTACCAAGTCAAGAATATCGTTGACCCTAGTTGGTCAAGTGACAAGTTGATTCGTGGAGTTTAACGTTAAGGAAAGAGATAGCGACTCTCCGTTATATTTTTATCTTTAACCCCTGTTTTTTAACTATATATGCACTCCAATCAATAGATAGGACGTTGAAGTCTCCACTGATTATTATACGAGGGTCATCCGGAAAGTAGTACCCGTTCGTGAAATAAAGACACAAAAGTAAATATTAACAAACATAAAAAATTTTATTTGAAAGAGGATACTTTAAACTACTTCTCAACATAATCTCCAAGCAAATTAAGGCATTTGTCATAACGTGTGACAAGTTTCTGTATTCCTGCTGCATAGTCCTTCGCCGCCAGCTCATTGAGATACAGGGTCACTCCTTCTTTAAGTTCTTCATCGCTGTCAAATCTTTTTCCAGCCAAAATTTCATGAACAATTGTTCGAGAAACATTGGGAAAATGCTCACAGATGTCATCAATTGTGACGCGCCGATCGTTCCTCACGAATTCGTCAACTGAGCTCACCAGTTGGTCTGTAATGGCAGACGGTCTCCCCGAACGCTCATCGTCGTGTGTGTTCCCCCTCCCCATGTTGAAGTTGCGACACCACCGCCGAACAGACGACTCGTCCATTACATTGTCTCCATACACCTCCTTTAATTGGCGATGAATATCACATGGGCGAACGTTTCTTGCATTGAGGAATTTAATCACTGCCCTCACTTCACAACTGGCGGCGTTCTCAATTTTTTTAAACATTGTAAACAATCACAGAAACAACACAGGCAATGCTAGCGTCACGCAACTTGGCTCAGAGAAGGCAGACAAGCCACTGAAGCTATCTGACCTCGTGCAGCGGCTACTCGCGTCGTCAGCACTTCATGCGGCACGAACGGGTACTACTTTCCGGATGACCCTCGTATCTTCATCATGGTTTTGGGATGGCAATCTTGATATGCTTGTCAAATTTTAGTTATGAATTACCACTATCGTCTGGCGCTTACGATTTATTTCTCGCACACAGAACATTTCTCCTTCATAAAGTCTTTTTTTGTGGATTGAGTTCTTTTAATTGAATGAATTTATTTTTTAATTTAATTGAAACCAAACACTATGGAAATTTTCTCATCCCAATTAAAGTTCTTAACTGAAATAAAGATACGACCGCCGATTTTAGTGAAAAACTAGTTTTCAGTTCTAATAATTATATCCACGCCTATGATTGGAATACGGTGATGATACTCAGAGACTATTTTTTAAACGTCGGTCGCTTATTACTAATACAAATAATATTTCCTCGAATTATACTCTGGCCTACACTACTCTGAAAATTACTTCAGCGCTCAAATATCTTATTCGCTACACACCTAGAGGACTCAGACCTCTAATGAGCACCAGAACGGTTCATAGGGTTCCTACACGATTGAACCACTGGCTAAAGGTCGACGAAGAAGTACCTGATATCCCTTCAGAAATCACGCAGCCTTTGACTAATGGCTTCCTCTCGACTCCAAACCATAGGTCTACGATCAATTATCAGCACTAAGGGTACAAATTGGGACCGTCACATCAACACCCTCGACAGCACCCACCCGCTTCACTTCAGAGTTGAAGGGATGTAGAATCTCTTCAGATGCGTGGTCCACGGTATCATTGATGCCAACATGAGCCACCACTTGCAACCTGGAGCTCCTCACGCCCGCAACTGCCTTCATCACCAGGGAAACGCCGCAGCTAGGAATGCACCAGGCCCTCAGGCGTTGACACACAACCTCATGGTCTGTCCTTTCCCGTAATGGGACCATCACACGCCTCACTTTGCTACTGCATAAAACCAGAACCCGCCTTCCCACTCTGACGGTTCCTATGGGTGATGCTCTCATAGGGGCGGAGATACGGGCTGCAGATACTACTGGGATATCTTTCGCTAGCACCTAATATCTGTTGGAGACAGAGATGAGGTTTGCCTTGGCCCATCTCCCATCCCTCGCCTCAGTGTTGAAAGCCCACTGTTAATGCGTGAGACAGCCCTCCAATTTTATAGTTTACAGGTCGGCGCCTCTTCCTCATTTAAAGACCGGAACGAGATCCCTGCCGCGTCATATCCCCCAAAGGCACATCTTTTTCTAGAAGATTTATCTTCCCCTCAAGTTTTGATCGAAGTTCTAACACGATATCCTATAATCTTTTAAACAAAGGCTCCGTTAAAACACACAAAGTTAATAATTCAACAGATAATTATTTCCTTAGACTTTATGAAAGATATTTTAACGTTAAATGATATGTGTATTTATATCACTAACCTATCTAAATAAAATATATCTTGCGACATAATATTACCGATGAGAACACAAAATTAGACTCTTCTTAAAAAAAAGATCGATGGTAATATGTGTGAACACACAGGCAAAACGTACGCGATCAACACACTATAGAACAAAATAACACAAAAAGTAAACTATCCACTCCTTCAAACAGCTGTAATTTTACATATGCACGAATTTGCAGAGACTGTTAAACACTAAGCACTGCAAAAGAATGCAGGGTGAATAACACTTATCGCAACAGTTATAATACAGCAAACAGTCAAACATGTAAAATGGCTGGTGACCTATGACCCCCTGCCACACGTCCTAGCGAAGGCTTGCGGGGCATTACGTAGATAGATATAGATGTAGTCATAGCAACTACATTTCTGGATTGTTGGATTAAAATCTGGTAGATAGCAGGGGTGGGTGGGAAACAGGTTTATATCAGACCTTGCTGAGATACGTCCTTCACTCCATCGGCCGGGCCAGTGAATGAAATTTAATAACAAATGTCCTTCGTATAATATATGTTTAATAAATTATGTCCTTCGTCCAGTAAACTATAATGAATTATGTCCTCCGTTCAACTTTTTTCCTAAATTATCATAATAATTTCATCTTATTTTAAATTTAAACTGCTTCTATGGAAAAAAAGAGGAAGAATTCCACCACCCCATCCCTGAGGACTGATTAATTGAATTAGTTTATTGTATATGATATTTCCTAGCTATTCGTTTGATTGAGGGAGTTTGATGAAATTTCTTTAATTCATTTCCCTAGAGGTTTCTATTATCTTAGCTTAGTATCTCAATCTTATAGTCACATCACATGTTCTAAGCAAATGTTATTGCCATCGACATGGGAAAGCAATTTATTTTAAGGTACATAAAGTCTGCTTTTCTAAGTATTCGATTCATAGTTAATAGAGGCGGCAGAAATAGAAGATTGGAGGTAATGGAAATATTTCATGAAGGATTCTCGGGTCTTCCACTGGGTCAGGGGTTCCATGTTTGCCAAAATTCCGTTTCGATGGCCAAAATGGAAGTTGCACTAAGGGAATTGGAAGGATTCTGAATAAATTACGTAATGAGGGAACGAATATTTGTAAGAATCGCAAAGTAAGGCAATGAAATATCTTTAAATTTACATAGCAAAAAATACTATTAAAAATCAGGAAAATTTATTAAAGATATATATGAACATTTATTAACTAGTTTTCAATTTTCACATAAAAAGTTGCCAACAAATATGGATCCCTTTATTTTCTTATTATTTCACTCCAGAACTGTGGAAAACTCATTAAAATGTCGGCTAAAATATAGTGGTTTTGCCCCATACAAAATTAAATTAAGTTCATCAGTTTGTATATTCTTTACAGTGACAATGAGATGATGTGTAGTTGTCTTTCAAAGTATTCAAATAAAATGTGATGGTTTATTACACGTGAAAATGCATAAAATAAACTGTCCAAATATGTATTGTTACAACATGACATGCCAACAAAAATATTTGGCCAACCAAAATTTTCAAAGACGGGAAATTGGCTCATTTCTACGGAGTATTGTTATTAATATATTCTCCCGTTTGAGGTAGGTCTTGGGTGGACAAACACTGGACAAATATGTATCTCTTTGCCTCTACTAACAAAACGCATTCTGCCATTTGACACTAAAATGGACTCTCCTTCCATTCCACATGCATTCCACCTCCGTTCAGTTCGAACAAAATTTAGGGAGCACGCGACTTTTAGGAAGCTCGCGAACCTGAATGTTTACATAATTATTATAACACAGAGACAATAAAACTAAAATCGAAATATTCCAATTCTATTGGTGTCAAACAATTGCCCACAAGAAGAAATAACTTTTCAGGTTACAACTTAAGAGCTTAAACTCAAAGCATCGATTTATTTCTTAGACACACTTTGAGTTCCAAAGTTTGATGAATTGAGTGCCCTTTCAATTGGGAAGGTTCTGTCCTCATTCATTTTTATGTCAGCAATTTCTTGACACTAAAATTTTATCGCATTTCCCAATCACTCTTATAACAAATCATAATTTTTTCTTAGCTCGTCCACACATTCCCAGGAAATGTTTCACCCAGAAAGATCGTGAGTGAGGGTAACGCCAAGGTATTTAATCGAGTCCACACTTTCTATTGCGATATTCCTGACGCAGAAGGCGTTCGGGAGGGAATTGTTCTTTTTTCCAAAAATTCATCGCTACGCACTTTTTTAACTATAATTTTGATTTCCATGTGTCGCACCAGCGTTGTATAGCATTTGAATCATCTGCTAAAGCTGCTTTATCCTCAAGATTACGGATATCTCTGTATACTACCTCATCGTCGGCAAATAAACGCACTTACCATTAATTATGGAGGAAATGTCGTCAACGTTCATATAAAATATATGTGTCGCTAACGTGATAAATATTAAAATTTCGGAGTTGACCTTTGCATTCCATGGCGCGTCCATAGAGACTTCTAGTCCTTTCTCGGGGCACCAGGAGCAGCAAACGCACGACTCCTCAAGTAAATGTCCATTGAGTCACTTATGAGTAAATAAATAGGCGCCTCCCCCAAGAAACTAAAGCGTAACACTCCATCGAATAGATATCGTATAATATTCATTATTATTTGCAGGGGAGTTCAAGAGGCAACCGACATGCTTATCCAAATAATCTTTGGTGGATGAAACACGCCGATTTGCAGGAATTTCTGTGGCGGGTTGCCTTCAACCAAGAGACGGGAGTCCTGGGGGCACGCATATTTGTGTCCATTAGGGAAGGCGGGAATTCGCCGCCCCGTCGAGAGGCCCTGCCGCCGCGTCCCATATCGGGTTACTTGGGAGGGCCGACGACGCTTTCGAACACGGACTCGACCCAACCTTTCGTGTATTCCGTCGGGCATTTAGCGACAAAAACGCCTCGCTTCACGCGCTCCGCCCCAACCCCTTGCCAACCCCCCTCTCCCCGCCTCCGACCCTTCCCTCATCCCCCCCCCACCCGGGGACACAGGTGGCCCCGTCCGTCGGGGTCCTGCCGCCGTCGTCTCTCCCGTGATTCATTGCAATGAGGCGAACACACACGAAATCTAAGGTCCACACACACTCGACCACCCCCCCCCTCGCTCCTTTCCCTTCCCCTTTCAATGTACGTATAATTTTTTTATTGGTCAGTTCGGGCATTGGACGTCCCTTCTCGTGTCCAACGCGCTCTCGAGAGCTCTCCGCAAGAGTTGGTTCGCTCGCATGTCGCCTCGAACATGGATGCTCTCTTGTTTTGTTAGCAGTTTACTAGTGCTGCTGTATTTACCAGTGTAATGATAAGAATAAATGCATGGAATAATTTTCGATATTTTTAGGAAATAACTTTTCGTCTCCGGAACGATGTAATCAGCTAAAATTCAATTGTCAGTATTGATGAATTAACCCAATGAAAAATGAAAACGGTTAAGCGGCTACTACTTTTTAACGCTTGTGTACGCAAAGCCTCGAGTAACTGAAATGAATTTTCCCCATTTCAGATAGAATTTGTGGAAAATCAATTCCAAAATTTCTTTTAAAATTGTTTACCATCCGCGCGTCATTTTTCCCCCTATCCTGCAAGCATTGCCGGTTTTTTTAAATAATTAAATCACTTTACTCTTCCACATAATAAAATGTTATGTGGAAAAGTAAAGTGGTTTGATTATTAAAAGTCAGTATGAAGATTTCCCACCAAGTTACGCCAGAAACTTTTAAAGTTTTATTTAACATTACCGGTCTTAAATTTACATCTGAATAAGACATGTACGTGAATTAGAAGAATGGATACTAGGGTAAAGTTGCCTCGAGAACACACAAAAGTACGCCTTGTCGCCTAATAAGCTAGCTATTATGACGTCATTATTGTTCTCTAGATAAAAAGCCGTTTTATGGCCAATGTCTTCCAATGGATAGTATATGGGAAAAATGCAGACAACTCACAAGATCTTTCTTCCAGCGAATTTGGTAAATGGCGAGCCGGCATTTATGATAACATAAAGATCTACACAACGTCTATCTTTATTGCGCAAAAATTGGATGTTTCAGTGAAGTTTAAAATTTTGCCTTGCGACTTCAGAAAACAGAAGTGGCTACGTCTGATTTTGTCATGATTATACAGTATACTGAAGGACAAAAGAACGAGTACTCCAATGGTCGAATCTGGCTGGCTCTCTTATTACATCCCGGTGGTACAATCTGCCGATGTAAGGTGGAGCCATGATAATTTTCTCGAAGTCGAAAATAAACTCGAGTGTCAGGTACCTTTCTGGTACATTGGAATTACAAATTCAATTATTTCATTCCACACTCTTTATATAAAAACACGACCCAGGTTTCGACGTTGAAAATCATCATCAGGTGATGTTGACGTAGATCGTTGATTTTCATTTCATTCCAATATGTTGTGTAAATTCCATAAAGTAAAGATGGCGAGAAGATAGATGGGTGGGAGGGACTGGGAAAGGTAGGACTGGGACACGGGATTACATTTCGTAAATTATTTCATCCAGATTCCTTTTCAATTGAAAATGCAAAACCAGGGTTTCTAAACAGGGAAGTGGTATTCCAGTGAGTAGGGTGCTGAGCTACTGACTGGAGGTTCCAGGTCAACAAAATAATCATTTATATCTTTTGTATGGAACGAACTGAAAGAGCCGTGATTTAAACCGTTAACACTAATCACAGATGATTCGTGATCTGCCGATTTAATCGTGAACACCCGCAAAGACTAAGCCGAAGTGAAGTGAAAAAGCTACCCTTTGAAATCATGGTCACGATGGAAAAGCTACGTGAGTCATGATGTGACACTTCATTCAACCCCTAATCTTCGATGGCGGTTGGCACATCCAAGCTGAAATAGATCGCGTGCAGAACAGAGGAGCTAGATTTGTAAGGTCTTGTTATGACAAACAGCATCGTATTAAAATTAATAGAGGAGCTAGTTTGGGAATCACTCTCGGAGTCAAGGTTAAATTACAGATTAAGTACATCTCTTGCATTAGTAAGAAGGAGGTCTCTATAGTAATGATGTAGAAAATGTATTATTAGCCCCATTGTACTACTGCAGGGGAGATCGTGTGAATAAAATTAGAGAGATTAAGTGTAGAACAGATTGATTTAAGATGTCATTTTTCCCACGATTAGGATAAGGGATCAGAATAGCGTCCGACCGCTCTAGGGGGGGGGGGATTATTATATGTCCAAAGTAGTCTGGTGAGTAGTCACCTCTTGCCACACACCCTAACGATGGGCTCGCTGGGTACTGTGTAATTATGTAATAACTCTGTAATAATCAAGCGAAACCGGAAATGGTTGAAAGGATGATAGCTCATTAGTGTTAACTCGTACTTTGGGCAACATATGTTATTTCAAAATATCGTAAGGACTCCACCAAGGTTTCCGTAGGCAGTGAATTCTTGTTTTACGTCCATGGATAGGAGAATATAGGAATTTCGGCGCGACGGGATGAGGCACGACAAGCGAGAGGAGACTGGGTGACGGCAGTCCAATTTGCGAGCACGCAAGTAAGTTCCGCCCCCGTCCACCTTGGCGCCTCTTACTCGCTCTAGATGGTTCTTAGCATACTTTCAGGCAACTAGTTTACGTATTTCGGAATTTTCCAGGCATATTGGAAGCTATACAAAACATGTGAGTGATTCGGATGGGGAAAGAAGCCACACTGTAACAACAGGAATTTTAAAGAATTAGCAGCTGGAATCCTTCGACGCACATGGGTTGAGAGGGGCGTGTGGCGTCTGTCAATTGGGAAATCATAGAGGCGTCAGAATGAAATCGATGGTAGGTCGAGGAGAGTGAATCATCGCCCTCGGCACCGTGCTGATCCCCGCCGCGTACCCAATAAATAACAATGGCATCTCCATAGGGCCCCGCTGTCCCCTCAGACAGGGACCCTGGCGGAGATGGGAGGGGGTTCATTGCGAGTTAATCTACATCTACGCAACGCAAGGGTTTGTGGAGGGAGGAGTCATGATACGCACAAATTAGTTCATACATGCATTCTGAACATATATTTGTTATATAAAAGGTAATCGTTCATATAGATGTATTTAACATCATGCATTAATTGATGTTGGGGATCGGGACAGTGCGGTTGCTAACGCACTAGCTTCCCACCGAGAGGGTCCGGGTTCGAATCCTGGAGACGGCAGATATTTTTCAATGATATATACGCCGTCCGTCGGATGGGACGTTAAACTGCGGACCCCTTGGCGCCTTTCGTTATGAGTAGTCTAATGCTGACGCTCTCCACCCTTCTTCCTTTCCCATCCATCATCCATGGTACAGCTGTCGGTCGCGTCCCCTAAAATAACAACTACTACAGCAATAGATGTTTGAAGAAATCATTCGATTCTGGATTTAAAAATTCGGGAACTTGAATCCAATGTTGCCATTAGTATGATTGGGGCGAGGGAAGAACGAGCACGTGAATCTGTCAATGACTTGAATGCCCATCTCTCTTACTTCATCACGGCGGTATAATCTACCGATTTAATTTCTTACTATACAATACACTCGGTGTCGTAAAAAAATTCGGGTGCACCATTCTCAAAGAATGCCTTGCTTCCTCTGTTCGTGAATCCAGAGACTCACAACCTTATGTATAATATGGAACTCTCGCACTTACTCTCCTAGAGTAATTTTTCACGAATCTGGTGGATCTTCTATGAAACTTCTCCAGTTCCTGAATTAACTTTTTCTCACATAGATCCCAAATATCTGCTGCGTCTTCCAAATGTGAACAAGTTAAGCTTTGCGGGCATGGACAAATGGTAGGGAGGCAGATGTGGGTGAGAGAGTTGGGGGGCAGAACACCTCTAGGTGGCTCCCAGCAACGAGGCGAGGTGGCGCGGCTCTCAGCCTGACCCGAAGGCCCGGCGTTCAGCAGGGCATCGGCGCGGGCCCGTCGAGTTCCTCACTCCGTTCCCGCCGAGGAGTATTCCGAAACATTCCGCCTTCAGCAAATGCCTCGCGTCGCCCACTCGAAGTATACACGCAGGTGCGCCTTTCTAGGGTGGTGTGGCTGTTGGGGGATCGGGGTTAGCTGCGGTCACCCCCTGGCAGCGTTCTCGGGAGTGTAGGGAAGGCGTTGGAGACCAGACGCCTACACTCGTGGTACAGGGCGCTCAGGTGTCATGCGTTTCGACGCCCCATTCAACGGACAGGGGAGTGTGACGGTCACAGTGCATATCACGCGGAGGGGTACACCGGAAGTGGGGCGACTGCAAAGAATCTGCCGCCGGGATTCGAACCACAACCCTTCGTCGGGGTTTGTCCGTCGGTACGCTATTGAGAGATGGTGCTCAAAATAACACGCTTGAGGGTAACAGATAATATGTTATGATAGCAATGAGAAAATAATACAGAAAAAAAACATTTTGTGAATCTTCAGCTAACTTTTCCTGAAATCTCAGTAAATTGGAGAGTCGTCGCAGATAAATTACGTATTAACTTCTGTCCTATTAAGACTTTGTTTTTCATTTCTTTCATGTTCATCCTACATGTGGAAAAGAATGAATAAAATTATCCTTTTATAACACTTGTATGTGATTAAGCTAAAGGAGTCCATATATTATTAATCCAACTATTCATTTAATACTGATACGGGTAATAGATATTGAGCTCATGGGCAGAGCGTGATAGCATCAAATCATGTGAATTTAGACATGTCTTGAAATAAAAAAATCAGTGCTGACCATGATTTCATTCCTTTATCAGCAGTAAATTCTGTTTCTTAAGTTACAAGAAGGGCGACGAAGCCAATTGTCCTGGCGAAGAGCATTACCTGAGCGAATCAAACTCCTCTTCAGCTCTTTCGAAAGCCATTATCCGAGTCAACTGCCCGTACAGCAACCAATCACAAAAGATATGAACTGATAAATGATGATTAACTTGGTAGCTTTTTAAATATATTTACGGAGATAGGTTGGGACTCACGGAACGAAAATTAAATTACAGATTAAATCTTTTGCATGAATTGGAAGAATTTCTCCTTATCGATGAAGTTGAAAATGTATTTTTTGCCCCATCGTACCACAGAAGAAGAGATCATGTAAATAAAATTAGGGAGAAAAAGTATAGAAGAGATGGATTTAAGGTGTCATTTTTCGCACGAGCGTTAAGGGATCAGAATAACGTCCGACCGCACTAGAGGAAAAGTATTTTGTGTCAAAAGTAGTCTGATGTGTAACCAACCCCTGTCACACACCCTGGCGATAGCTTGCAAGGTGCTATGTATTCATAATTATAAATAAAAAAACAAAACTCCCTCGCGGCAGCGGGCGAGAGCCTTTGGCGTCGAGGGTGCGGAATCGACGAGTCGATCGCCGTGCCCTCTGACCACTTCCGACATGAATAAATACGGCAAGAGAAAAACATCGATCAAATAGATCGTTGATGTTGAGAAAATATAAAACTTCACATCATCGGTACCACTTCTTTTAATCGCCACAATCGTTAAGCTAATATATCACTCCTTAATGATTCGCTATTAATTTTCTTTCCTCATCAACCGGTTGTTTAGCCTTCATTCTCAGACGAAAACCACTTTTTTTACTCATCATTTTAATCAGCCACTCCAATTTGGGACTTAAGTGTCAACATTAATTAATTATAAAGTATTCAAACCTTCATGAGGGGATAGGGTTCGCGGAGGAGGGAATCAAACTCCATTCATCAAACCGGTCACGCTTCTTTGTCGCCTCAAAAGAAAAGTTGTGAATAAGGACCACCTCCTTTTCTCCTGTACGCTCTGTTTGGGACGAAATGTTGCCCTTGTCACTCAGAAAAGACGCGGAGGGGGGTAGCGATAGGGAGTGAGGGGGGTGGAGAGCCAACATGGCGATGGAATGGGCATGGCCCCCTGCCATCGCTCTCCCCCTACGGGGAGAGTGAGTGCTTCGTATGCTTTGGGTTTCTCAGCGCTCACCGCACTCCTGGTGCCCTCGGCGGCGACCCTAGTTGGTCGCCGAAGGGGGGCTCCGCTGGCGTTATTGCCCGACCCCCTCCGGGTGGTCACTCTCCTCTTACCCCACCACCTATCCCTACATGCCCCTTCCCTCTCTGCCACCCGCTCCAACACCCACCCACCTATCGACTCTGTTTTTTGGACGTGATCGAAAGTTGCAGGAGTCTATCACGCGTGCGAAATTAGGCGCTTGAAATTCCTTGACCGGTTTGCACAGTTGAGGGAAAAAGAAACGCACTCTCATGTTAGACGCATGTAATACAAAAAAGGTTGAAAAAATTAATCTAATGAAGGGGTGAGGGTGCGATATTGAGTCGGCGGCATTTGATCTCGATCGCTCTAGCAGCGTTTGGGATCCAATCCAGATGGGCCTATGGCCAGCATTCAACAGCTAACACAGAGAATCTGCCCATGTCTTGGAGAATAGTTGTGAAAGAAGGGGAAGAGGCACATGGTTATTGGACAGCCTAGGATGAGAGCAACTAGAAGGAAATCAGCAGGTGGCAAGTATTTTAATCCGGAGGGTTTCAATTAGAATTATATATTAAC